>JARHVA010001262.1:2355000-2662500 GCA_037957365.1 Torreya grandis | reverse complement strand
ACTATAGTCCAGGTCCTACCATTTTTGTCCAAACTAGTCATAGAGATTTGAGTTTTTTGGGTTTTGTCTATTGTCTTTATATTAGTCTACCTATGAAATTTCAAGTCTTGATTATTGATAAAGCTCCTTGTAGATTTATTTCAATATCGAACCCTAGGTTTTCCTTGTGCTTGAATTTGAATTAAAAATTAGAGAAAGAAGAAGGTTAGTATGTGTAAGAAGCATTGAGCATGTATCCACACCCATTGTGTGGGTATGCTACCTATATACCAATACTCTAAAGAGGAATCAAGCTATATGTAGTTCTCCCACTTGATGTGATTTATGTAATAGTTTAATAAATATGCAAAAATACTTAATTGGGTGTGTTTGAGGTGGCTAGGAATTGGTGTGAGGGTTTGAATATGTTGATAGATGTATTGTATGAATGTATAAAGAGAATAGGGAAATTTTCCTTAGTGGTTTTGCTTATGTTCTATGCTTTACTTTGTGATAATTGCCAACCCCTTTTAAATAAATTTTAAATGGGATTTTATAAAGATCTATTAGTTATGGGTTAAATGTATTCATTATAGGCCAACACAATGAGGAAGAGAAATAAAAAGGGAATTATCATCTGAGATCAAAATGTGATTAGATAAGATTGCTATAAATGGGACACCCTAGGGTCTAGTGCTATAGTCCAACCCCAACACTCCTATCCTACAGGATCGGGACCTAAGGGGTTAGAACTAACATAAGAAGAGTAGCTTGGATAAGCTAGAATAAAGTCTCAAAAATCTATGTACAACTGAGGATAAACAAAAATGTGTCTAGAAGGGTCATGAGGGCATGTAAGAGGGACATATGGGTTGGGTGTCGTAAACTACACACAAGTGACCAATTTTGACATTTTATATGACTACATTTTCCCTCCATTTATTTTAGTGATGTAGAAGTGAAATACTAGGATCAAGGAAAAGTAAAAAGTGTACTTGAATTTACCTACAAGGGTGAAGCCCATGAGACTATGTGATGTTGGGTGTGTTGAGTGTGGAGACCTTTGGGGCTATCACATAACCTTTTTGGTACACTTTGGGGGCCTAGAGAGCTCCAAGGATGTGGGGAGTACATTTTTCCTTTTTTACTCATGTGGGTGAAAGTTATTAAATGTTTATTTAATAATTTTCATGTATTCTTCTATATTTGTTAGAAGTGGGATTGATTTCCTTATTCTAGGGAATTAATTAATTATTTAATATTTTTGTAATGCATTAGGAGAGAATTATTAAATAATGTATTTAATAATTTTCATGATTCATTATGAAAAAATATTAAATTATGTATTTACTTGTTTCTATGATGCATTAGGAGGATAAAAATTATTAAATGTAGTATTTAATAATTTCTTGATGTATTATGGAAGTGGGTTGGACTTCCACATTGTAAGTTATGCCATTTGGTGGAGAATGGCATATTTATACTTGGTGGCACTTATGGATAAGCATGATCCTTTATGGATGAGGCTATCTTGGATAAGGATAACATGTATCTCCTTTATTTGGTGAGTTTTTTTCCTCATTTGTGATATATATAGGTGGTGGTGAGGCTTTGGAGATATGACAGATACAACAAGACATGATATGTGAGATATTCGTGTAGGGTGTGTTATATCATCTTTTGGATGTTTGTTTTATTTAGGTATAGGTGTGGTAGAGAATTTTTGGATTATTTTTGACAAATTTTAGTTTTGGATTAACAATTTTGAGAATTCATTTGTGAATTTTGAAGGAGATTTTTCTATCTCTGTGAGAGTTCATTGTAATCTTGTTTCAAATTACTAATTTATTTGAGAACTTTCTTGGTTTATGTATCCCACATTGAGTGAACCAAGGTATATCTATGTTGTGTGTTTTTGATGGTTTTATTCTCTCCTTTTATGTTTTCATTAAACTATAGTTTGAAGGAATTATTTCCACATAATTAAATCTAATTTTCACACATTAAAAATCTAGTTTTGTGATTTTATGGTGGTTAAGAAATCCGATTAACATTCATTTAATTCCTAAAAAATATTATCAAAGCTTTGGTGGTGTTTTAGCTAAAGTGGTAAATCAAAAGAAAGGTTATTAGCTTGACTGGGAGCTATGGGAGAAGAAATCAAATTCAGAGTGGAGAAATTTGATGGTAAGAATTTTGGTTTGTGAAAAAAGTAGATAGAGGATTACTTGTATCAGAAGAAACATCAACTCCTCTTAGAGAAGGAGGACAACCTCTAAGTGTGAGCGATGTAGATTGGACATTGCTTGATAAGAAGGCATTGGTAGCCATTCAGTTATGCATTACATCTGTTGTTACATTTAACATTGTAGATCAAACATCTACAAAGGATCTCATGGATAAACTTGGAAAGTTGTATGAGAAACCTCAGCTTAAAATAAATTTTTTATTATGAAAATATTGTTTAGCATGAAAATGTCTGAGAATGGTTCTATTGCTAATCATTTAAATGATTTTAAGTATGCTCACTTTAGTTGGAATTAAGTTTGATGATGAAGTTGGAGATTTGTTGATTTTGTGTTCTTTGCTAGATAATTGGGATAGTTTGGTTATGGTTGTGAGTAATGCAGTCCCTAACAAGGGAAGCTTGAATTTTGAGGATGTTGTAGGTGTGATTCTTAGTGAGAATATGTGAAGGAAAAGCATTAATGAATCATCTTTAAGTAATGATTTGTCTATTGATACTAGATGGAGGCAAAATGAAAATATAAAAGGGAACCATGGAAAGTTAAAAGGTAGATATAAATCAAGATCTAAAGCCAAGATGATATGTTGGCATTGTGGAAAGAGTGGACACTCAAAGAAGGATTGTTGGTCACTTCAGGATAAGAAGTGCAACAAGGAGGAAATAAATGAGGTAAATGTGACATCAAGTAAAACTAGTCAGGATGCCTTAATTCTTTCTTTGGATAATTTTTCTGAGTCTTAGGTATTAGATTTAGGGGCTTCTTTTCATGCCACCCCACATAGGCATTATTTTTTTGATTATGTTCAAGATAATCTAGGACATGTAGATCTTGGTTATGATGAACTATGAAAAATAGTAGGGAAAGGTTTTATTTAGGTGAAAATAAAGAATGAGAACACATGGCTACTTAGGGATGTCAGACATGTGCCTATGTTGAGATAGAATTTGGTTTCAATGGGGCAATTGATAAGTGAAGGATTTTTAGTTATGTTTACTAAAAATTCTTGGAAATTTACTAAATTATCTCTTGTGATTTTAGAGGTAAGAAAGTTGGTACTTTATATTTGACTAGTAGTGTATATTTTTGTGATTTAGTTGCTGCAGATGGAAATGTAACTATGTGGCACTACAGGTTTGGTCATATGAGCCATAAGGGCATGGAGATCTTAAAATATAAGTTGCCTAGATTGAAAGATCTAGATATAGACTTATGTGAAGATTTTGTATGGGAAATAGAATTGGGTTAAGTTCCTAAAAGATGGACCCACAAAGAAAGAACACAAGTTAGAGTTGGTACATTTATATATATGAGAATCAGCTCAGGTATTTTCTATTGGTGGTTCTAATTATTATGTCACTTTTATTGATGATTCAACTAAGAAAGTTTGGGTTTATTGTATTGAAAATAAATATGATGTATTTAACACTTTTAAAAAGTGGAAAGCCTTGGTTGAGAATGAAACAGGTCTCAAATTGAAATGTCTTAGATCAGATAATGGAGGTGAGTATTGTAGTAATGATTTCTTTGATTATTGTTCTAAAAATGGAATTCATAGGCAAAGAATGGTTATAAGAACTCCTTAATAGAATGGGGTGTCTGAAAGGATGAACAAAATAATAATGGAACATGTTAGGAGCATGACGTTACATGTAGGGTTACCTTTATAGTTTTGGGCAGAAGCAGTTAACATGATAGTATATCTGAATAATAAGGGACCTTTTATGCCTTTAAATGGAGGCATTCCTAAAAAATCTTTGTCTAGTAAGAATGTTTATTATTCTTTTCTTAGATTATTTGGATGTGAGGCTTTTACCCTCATCAAGAAAGAGAATAGGACCAAGTTAGAGGCTAAATCAGAGAAATGCACCTTTGTTGGATATGGTGAGGATGACTTTGGTTTCTAATTATGGAGCATTAAAGATAAGAAAATATTTTAGTCTAGAGATGTAGTCTTTAATGAAAAATTCATGTATAAGGATCAATTACAATAACATGAATAGGAACAAAAAGAGTACATAGTATTAGATGACATTGTAGATGGCAATGTATCTAATAAATCAATTCAGGAATCTTTAACACAAGGACCCTAAACTCCTATGGTAAGATCTTCTAGGGTAAGAAAATCACCTAAACATTTTTCTCCTTCTTTGAATTATTTTTTACTCACTGACAATGGAGAACTAAAGTGTTATGAGGAAGCAATGCAGGTAGATGCCAGGCTGAAATGGGAACAAGCCATGGATGAGGAACATAGATATCTCATGGAGAACCAAACATGGGATTTGGTAATGTTACCCAAGGGCAAGAGTGTATTGCCAAATAGGTGGATATTTAGAATAAAAGAAGAGGATCAAGGGAGAAAAGGGTATAAGGCTAAGATGGTGGTCAGTGGGTTTGCACAAAAATTAGTTATTGATTTTGATGAGATTTTTTATCCTATTATAAAAATGACTTCTATTAGGACTATTCTTGGTTTTGTTGTAGTTGAGGATTTGAACTTTGAACAGATAGATGTGAAAAATAGTTTTCTTCACGGTGATTTGGATGAAGAGTTGTATATGAAGTAGCCATAAGGATATGAGGTCAAAAGGAAGGAGAATTATGTGTTTAGATTGAAGAAGAGCTTGTATGGATTGAAATAAGCTCCATGGAAATGGTATAAGAAATTTGATTGTTTTATGTTGGAACAAGGATATCAAAGGTGTAATTCAGAACATTACGTGTACATCAAACATTTTGATGATAGTTCCTTTATTATTTTATGCTTGTATGTGGATGAAATGATAGCTATAGAAAAGAACATACAACATATTCATATGCTCATGAAATAACTTAGTGACTCCTTTACTATGAAGGATTTGGGTGCTGCAAAGCAAATCCTTGGTATGAGGATTACTTATGACAGGAAGGAGAGGAAGATGGTATTATCCCAATCAGAGTATGTGAAGAAAGTTTTGGAAAGGTTTAGTATGTTGGATGCTAAATCTATTGGTACTCTTTTGGTATGCCACTTTATATTATCAAAGGATTAGTATCCCAAGATGGAAGTTGAAAAGCTTAAGATGTCCAAGGTACCTTATTCTTCGACAATTGGCAGTTGATGTATGCCATGGTTTATACTAGGCTAGATATTACCCATGCAGTGGGAGTTGTGAGTAGGTATATGAGTGATCCAGGTTATGAGCATTGGTAAGTAGTGAATGGATTCTTTAGTTTTTGAGAGGAACCATTGATGTTGTATTATGTTATGGTGGATTAGATACCACTTTGTGTGGTTATGTGGACTTGAATATGGCATGGGATATTGATGTTAGGAGAAGTAAAATAGGTTATATATTTACTATTGGAGATACATCTATCAGTTAGATTTCTAGGATACAAAAGGTTGTGGCTTTGTCAACCATAGAGGTACAGTATGTTGCTACCACAAAGGCTAGTAAGGAGATGATTTGGTTATAGGAGTTGTTTTGAGAGTTGGGGCATGAACAAGAAGTTGGGAGACTACCTAGTGATAGTTAGAGTGATAATAATTTGGTTAAAAGCTCCACTTTCAACTCAAGGATGAAACATATTTAGCTATGTTATCACTTCATCAGGCCAGATTTGAAGGAGATCTTAGTGAAGTTGAAAAAGATTCATACTAGCTAGAATCATATGGATGTGATGACCAAGGTGCTCACATTGGACAAATTCAGTCTATGCTCAAATTTGGTTGGCCTTAGTGGTCATGGAGCAGTGATAGATTTTGTTCAAGAGAAAAGGTCTCTAAGTGGGAGATTATTGAGTGTGGATCCCTTGGCGGCTATCACATGACCTTGTTGGTACACTTTGGGGGCCTAAAGAGCTCCAAGGATATGGAGAGTCAATTTTTCCTTTACTCCTCATGTGGGTGAAAGTTATTAAATGTTTAATTAGTAATTTTCATGTATTCTTCCATATTTGTTAGAGGTGGTATTGATTTCCTTGTTTTAGGGAGTTAATTATTTATTTAATATTTTTGTAATGCATTAGGAAAAAATTATTAAATGATGTATTTAATAATTTTCTTGATGAATTAGGAAAAATAATTAAATGATGTATTTACTTGTTTCTATGATGCATTAGGAAGGAAAAAAATATTAAATGTGGTATTTAATAATTTCTTGATGTATTATGGAAGTGGGTTGGACTTCCACATTGGAAGTTGTGCCATTTAGTGGAGAATGGCATATTTATACTTGGTGGGGCTTATGGATAAGCATGATTAGGTATAAATGGCGTGATCCTTTTTTTATGAGGCCATTTTGGATAAGGATAACATGTATCTCCTTTATTTGGTGAGTTTTCTCCTCATTTGTGATATATACAGGTGGTGGTGAGGCTTTGGAGATATGATAGATACAATAGGACATGATATGTGAGCTAATTTTGTAAGGTGTGGTATAATATATTGTGGATGTTTATTTTATATAGTTATAGGTGTGGTAGAGTATTTGTGGATTATTGTTAACAAATTTTAGTTTTGGATCAGTAATTCAGAGAATTCATTTATGAATTCTGGAGGAGATGTTTCTATCTCTATGAGAGCTCATTGTAATCTTGTTTTAGATTACTAATTTATTTAAGGACTTTATTGGTGGATGTATCCCAAATTGGGTGAACCATGGTATATATATGTTATATGGTTTTTATGGTTTTATTCTCTTTTTATGCTTTCATAAAATTGTGGTTTGAAGGAATTGTTTTTGCATAATTAAGTATGAATTTCACACATTTAAAATCTAGTTTTATGATTTTATGGTGGCTAAGAAATATGATTTACATTCACTTAATTCCTAACAGGGTGTGCATAGAGGGAACACATTTTGAAGTGTAAATATGTAAGATAAAACAAAGAGTAGATCAAATCTTACAAGATACACTATATCTAAAATAAGAGCATATAAAGATGGGTAAAATAGAGGAAAAGAAATGAAAAAATACACCTCACTAGGTATGAAGACCAATACAAAACCTATTATGATGTTGAACAATGTTGGATGATGATGGATATGTTGGATATGTGTTATACCAAGAGTAATATAGTGAACAAATATGACTAATCAATTCTATGAAAGTGGCTCAAGAATGCAAAGGCTATCCCTTTGACTCCATCATCACCCACTAAGTGAAGCTATGTGATCATGCATGTGCTAATAAATGTTTGGACTATGTTTCCAATCCCTCTAATTAGTTGGATCAAGAATACAAAGGATAGCTAGACCTTTGGCTCCATCGTTGACCACTAAGTGAAGCTATGAACTACTACCAGTATGAATGTGTGTTGTATGAGATGGCTCTTGAATCCCATGAATGCTCTATAATCTAAAAATGTGGCATGGAATCCAAATGTGTAATGGAAACTATGCCAATCTTGGCCATTCTAAAAGGCAAAGATTAGGCTTATATGAAAGCCACTTCAAAACTAGGCAATATGCTTATGTGTAAGATACTTGGGAATGTGAAGGTTAGCCATGTATGAAAGCAACTCTGAAATGATACCAACCACCTGTAGATGGAATAAGGCATGCAACTAATAAGAATGCCTAGGTAATATACTAAACATAGAAAGAAAAGAAGTCAAATGTGTTGTGCACATTTCCCCCAATCACTAGTGTCTATAACATAGATTCTGATCTGTAAGTTATACCAACTATCCAATCTAAAAATGGAAGTGAGATCCATCTTTCCATGCATGATTCCCCTTATATCTATATTCTCTAAAAAAAATTGTATTAAAATTGTTGAATCTAATATGAACTGCATGTGACAAAACTATAATTGAGCTTACCTTTTTATTTATTTCTAGAAAATCTAATTTTTTTGCTATTTGGATAGGAGCACTAAACATAAAACACCGTATTATCTAACATTGTTATCCATGTCTATCACTATTATTATTTGTTGAATCTAATGACTACTCTATAATTGTCACTATTTTTCTAGTTTGTTCTGCCTAGTTTGGCCTTTGATTACTATTCTAAGTGTTTTGAAAATTGATTTTTTTACTAGGAGCTATGATCTCTGTGACAAAACCCCTATTTGTTACCCCATATTCTGAGGGTAAGAATGAAGACCCTATAATGACTACCTTAAGAATAAAGAGTCCTATAAATATGTTATGCTATGAAATACATGATATAGCAATGATAATCGAAATGATGTCTCAAGATCAACATGGTTTGTATTGGATATTGTTAGATCAAAAGGGGTATGCATAGATAGATATAACAATGTAATAACATGTGTAATATATTGAATTAAAAATAAAAATGTTATTTGTTATTTGTTATTTATTAGATATCAAGGAGGGATGGAGCATGATGTCCATCATGGCATCCAAGAAAGCAAGATAATACATGATGTGGATCATGGCATTGTAAATAATTTAGAATAAAACAAGCAAACAATCACATAAGGCAAGAATTAATAAGTATACAAAAGTGGCCAAGTGGCCAAAAAAAAGGGACATGGGCACATGACACTCAAACTAGAAAGAAATCATATAAGGCATGTTCAAATGCCACATACACATATAAATAGAAACAAGCAATGTTGGCACGAGGACCATAAGCACATAGAAAAGTAAAAGCAAAGGATATTGGTAAATTTCCTGAGGCACACACAAGAATAGAAGCTAAGGACATTAGCAAATGTCCTAAGGCACACACAAGAGACAATAACAAGAACTAGGAAAATGCAATCACATCTAGATATATAAAATAAGAAAGGAAGGCATGTAATATATTAGTAATACAATCACATATAACTAATCAAATCAAGAAGTGAAAGTATGTAAGACATGGAGTACAAGACAAGGTACATGCTAAGGAATACACAAATGGTATATACTAGCGAATGTTGATAGACTAATCTATGTAAACTAGTAAGTAATGTACATCAACATGATAACTAGAGTGTGTGGTGTAGGAAAGACATAACTTGGATGGTGTAGTCATGTAGAAGATGCCCTTGATGGGTATATATGTCGATGTATGTCTCGAATGTAGAAGTAAGATACCCCTCCAATGGGTAGAGTGAATCAATCAAGGATTTGAATGTCACTACACACACTCAAAGAAGATCAAGTAAAGCTTGGTAATGTAGATAAATCGACAAAAAATAGCATATAACAATAAATGTAAGTCTTAACATGGTATTAGAAATGTAAAACATGGATAATGTAAACAATTTAAATTTGTTTGTGTTTTTGAATTTATTTGAATGTTTTGAATGTTTTTGTATTTTTGATATATTTGAATGTTTTTTTGTATTTTGATTGTTTTTGGTATTTTGATATGTTTTGAATGTTTTTGGTATTTTCCCATAAGATATATACAATCAATCATAAGGAGACTATGTAAAAAAAATTGAAAACAAGCTATGTAATGAAAATATTGAGAAGAAATGATACTAACCGATGAGTCTCATGAGAGACTCCCTATCATGGTGTATTATATCAAGGAAAGGGATCGTGCATGATAATGAAGTATGATGGAAGGGATGAGAATGTGACTCTAAAATATATGTATGTTGTAAATGATCTAAAATATCTATAGTGGAAACCAATTGTGGGGTCCCCCTATAACTCTAAGAAGTGGATGAAACTTTAGGGCTCTTAGAGACCCATCTAGTAGTAGGAGAAGCCCTCTAAACATGTGTTATGTGTGCAGAGGCATGAAACCCTAATGATACTACCATGGGTGTGAACACTATAACTAAAAGTTATCCAAAGTCTTAAAATTGTTGTTGCTCTAAAAGAGACCTTTTTGGAAGTGTATAAACTCTCTATGATAGAAATGGAGGCCTCAAATGTGTTTGAATTTGAACTAGAGGAAGAACTAAAATTGGTGGAGAAAGTGAAACTAGTGGTGAAACTAAAATTGGTGATAATAAAATAGTAGATGGATCTGAAGTGGGGAGTGGTAACTCATATGAAACTCCACCAATTATAAAAAACTAATTAGCATGAATTAACTTCATGCATCTATGAACTATAGAAGGTACTATTCAAAGTTTATAAATCCATAGTAAACCAAGCAACATATAAAAAACTCTTACATTGGGAAAAGTAGTAAATGGTATGGCCACATGTGTTAGACCAACCTATAGAAGAAGTATAATCTTACCCAATAAACTTTGTATGTTCCCACTAAATCTAATGATAACTATGTTGATTGCTGTAATATCCTACTCTAAATATCCTAAATGCTACAATAATGTTATAGTGCACATGTTCACACTGGATCCATTATCTATGAGAACAGTATGAATAGGATGATTATGAATATAAGCTCTAATAAAGAGTGCATGATTATCTGAATCATCCTCAACTATCTCCTTTGAGATGGAGATGTAAGGTCTACATATAAATTTTAAATCATACACAGCAATCATATTTCTCAAAGGATGTGACTCAATTGAAGGTGTCTAGTATATAGTTGGTGGAGGATGTACATGATATGTATGGTGAACACCTAATGTATATCCTATCTCTTGTTTAGAATGCTATGGGAAAGAATATAAAAATATTTTCAAAGCTTTATCCTATGTTTTCTTTGCCTAAGGAGGCTTAACTACAGTATCTAGATCAATAACATTACCATCTATCAACTCCTATATATTATGTTTCAAACTGATGCATATATTTTTTGTGTGGCTTAGTGCCCTATGAAAATCAAAAAATGCATTCTTATCATATCCCCATAGAAGAGGCTTTGTTTTATCAAATTATTAAATAGGAAGGAGAGATATGATATTACATTCAAATAACTACTGTAAAACTCTAGCTAGATAAATTGGAAGATTGGTACAAGTTTGTCAAGGAGGTGCATATAAAACCATTCATTGAGGGGGATTTGAAGTCATATTGACTATATGTTGAATTTGACTCTTGCTATCATTAACCTTTAATTTTTATGGGATTTTGATGTTACTCTTGTTTTTTGTTTCTTATATGCTCATATACTTGAGTTTACAAATTGAAATTAGTTTGACTTTCCATTCCTTTAGTGTAAGACATAACTCAGTGAAGGAAGAAAATATTTGAAACATTATTGGTTCATGTAAAGATGGTAGAAGACTCTGTTTGAAGAGATCCTCTAATTTTTGATCGGCCATGGGGCTAGTCATCTTATCCAAGATAGTCTTCTATCAAAGAACATAATCTATGAGATGCTCATTTGACCTTTTTTTCTATTATGCAACTTGGGCATAAGAAACTTTATCTCCAGTGTTAATGCTAAAATGAGCTAAGAACATGTCAGCTAAAGGATTAAATGCATTGATCAACTGATTCGGTAGACTATAGAACCATTGTAAATCATAATCCTTTAGACTACATGGAAATAGATTGGTTAGTATTCAATCATTGGGAACATAGTCCAAGTATTCTACATGAAAAGATCTCAAATGTGTCTCTGGATCAACCTTGCCATCATATAGAGTGAGCTTGGGTTGAACAAAACTTTGTGGCAAGGATTTAGAAGTAATATGACATGCCAATGGTGTATGAAGTAGAGAAAAATAATCCAAAGCATGTATAGGTCTAGATACACCTTAGATAAAAGATATTTTATCTCTTTCATAAAGGCTACCACATTAGGAGATGAAGGTGTACTAGCTGTAGCTAATGATGGAATAGAGGTAGGTTGGGTTTCCATAGGGGGTTGTTGAGACATAGTTCCCCCATAGTGTCTGTGATCTAGGAATTTGACTCAAGAGAGGATGGTTAGTATGGTGCTAGTTCTAAAATGAAAACAAAATTAAATAAACATACTAATAAATTAACATCTCTAGGCCTAGACACTAGGGAGAGCTTAGTTAATAAAAGAAAATGACAAACACAAATACAAATCAAGGAATGAAAACACAATAATTCCTTCACCTTCCTTAGATGCTCTAAATGCCTTTGTAGTAGTGCCTTACTCAGCTTGTACTCATGAAGTCCTTGGCAATGGAAGCTTGGCTACCTCCATCTGTCTTTGGCACCTTGTGGCTTTGTATTAGCTTGGCTTGGAATTAATTTGGAATTATAACTTTGCATTATCAAATTATTTGAAGATATTTGAGCATAATAACTTTGCACCAAAAATATCTTAGAAATGATGTTGTGAGGCCTCTTATTTATAGATTTTTGGATTTGATTAGAATTATCCTCAACCATCCATCTCAAGATTGAGATGTGTGGTTAAGGATTAATTCAAATTTTGCAATTAAGTTTGTAATTATCCTCATCATTCCATTGGAAGAAGGGGAAATTAAGAGGCATGGAGGGCATGAATCCTGATATTTTTGGTATTTATGGCCTATGAATGTCTTCCCAAGAAATGAGCTCACCTAATGATGTAGATATTCAATATTCATTTCCAAAAACAAGTATTCAACAAGTTTCCATGGAATTTTTTATTAGGCCTTGATTTGGGTTAATTAGGTTTTAAGCATGATTAAGCACGTTGTGCACAAATTACTCAAATTGATCAAAATGTCTTGTTATTGGTCTAAATTTTGACAAGATTGGAATTGGAAGGCAATTTTAGATGCATTGGATCTATATTCCCATTTAGGATGTTACCAAAAAATAACAGTGGCACGTATTTTATGAAAAAAATTTGATAGAAAAGATCAATCCAAAGCACCTAAGTGTAAAATTGGCATTTTGACTCAAAATGATTTGATCAAAGTTAGCTGGCCCATAAATTGCATTGCCCCATTTAGGGATACCTTGGCCAAAATTAGCACTTGAATATGTCAATTTCACATCATTTAGCATGTTTTAGTGTTCTTAGGCCAAATTGTGTATTTTGAGTAGAAATTGGCCAAAAACCTAATTAGAGGTTATCAGTGGCCAAATTTAGGTGTCTATAGTTTACCCCTATTTGGGAAGGCATTGCAAGCTATAAACACAATAATGTCTTCTCAAAGAATGAAAAGGTCCTATATGCCTTCAATTGCAATGATGATAAACTAATTGTATGAAGCCCCCTTGAGGGAATGGTTGGCACAAGTAGGTCAACAAATTATCCCTTGATAAGAAGTGAAACAAGGGGACCAAAGAAAGGAAAGATGATGGGGTGAAAACATAATGATAGTGAAAAAGTAGTCAAAATAATTGATAATGTAAGTGGGATGGTGCACAATGGTTTGCCCAAAGGTGGTTATAAGCATTTTACCCTGATAGTGGAAACATGGTATGATAACATAATGATTTTCCCAAAGGTGGTTGTTATAATTGAGAAGATGGAGCTACCCCAGTTAGGATAGATAAACAAGAGAGTAACACACCTTTGTATAGGTAGAAAAAAGTAAAGTGGTGACAACACAATGATTGTCTAAAGGTGGTTATGATCATTGAGAAATATAGATGGGATGATGTGCAATGATTTACCCATAGGTATTTATAATCATTAGACCCCGATTATGGAAAACATGATAAACTTGGCCAAGGATGATGATAACTTAACATAGAGGGTAATGATGAATTGGAACAACCTACTAGTAGGGAGATGCTCATCAAAACTATTAAAGGTTAGAATTCTTTCATGTTTAATTACTATATTTTGTATATGATTAAGAGTGAATCAGGATTTTAGTGTTGAAGAGATGCCAACATTGCTAAATAGACTTCTTAAAGCTAAGGTTTATTGTGGCATGTGATGCTAGGCTTCATGATAGAACACCATAAAGACTTGGCCAAAATATGCATGAGGACTTCCTCCTGTAATCGAATACTCAATTCAAAATAATGCACCTATGATAGAAATCATGATGATAATGTAAAAATATGAATATGAATGGATTCAAGTGTAAGTGTGGATAAGGAATCACCCAATGAACACACATAAATTGAATCAAGGTAATAGTGTTGAAATTAAACAAACAAACAAAAATAAGAAGAAATTAACAAATAAACAATGTAATAGAAACCTTATAAACATTGCCCCTATAAAATAGGTGACAACTTAACAAACAAACAAAATGGGGGAAATAGAAGAAAAGGAAGGGGTGGTTGAACTGTCTCCATATGCATTAGGCAAGTGGATGCTACCTACATAGTTCCATGGATGTAATATCTAAAAAAACTTTAAGCCAAATGTAGTTCTCCTAGGGAATGGGAAAAATATGATAACTGATGAAAACAAATAGAATGGATGTGATAGAAGAATAGGAATGGTCTTGAAAAATGGCAAGTGCATGAGAGAAAGGGCCAAAAAGGATGGGGAAACTAAATGATAAGTAATTTGCTTGTAGCTTAGTAAGGGTTCCCAAAATCCTTAAGGCAAAGAAGTGGTCAATATTTTTATTCTTTTCTAATGTTTTTTCAAGTGTTTTTAGAATTTTTTGAAGTATCTCAACTCAATCAAGAATGATGAGACACCAAATGGTTCAGGCTAGCAAAATGGTGAGAGTGTTTAAACTTAGGTTGCTCACATAATGGCAAGAGTGTGGCTTAGGTTGCTCAAAAAATAGTGATAGCATGTCTTAGTTTTCTCACAAAATGGTGAGAGCATGGCTTAGGGTAACTGAGTTGACCTTAAAAATTATTGAGTCTTGCCTACATAGTCCAAGAGTAAGACCTCAAGTCACTATCATTCCACCCTTACAATGGAGGAATTTGACTAGTGTAGTATCCAATTCAAACAAAATAGGCACAGTTGGTAAAAAGGTATAGTGACACATAGGAAGGGGTAAGTTGGTACATCAAGGCTTAGTATTACCCCTAGTTTGACCATAGGTAGTTATAACTAGAACATAATGACATAGATCAATGATACTAATTTTCCCAAAGGTAGTTATAATTAGTAGTAAGACCAATAGTAAGAAACATTAACAAATGAAGGATGTAACTATCAAAACATATATCACACTATCCCAAAATATGATCTCTATCTAAAGTACTTAAACCAACTAATGAAACTAATCAATGGCAAAAAATCAAGGTCAAATGGGATAGGCTTTAGAACACACTAGGTTGATAGAACATAAGTAGAAAGTTGATATGGTAAAGAGGATGAATGAGGATGGTATTTACATAAAGAATAATAGTGATCAAATGGCATAACTAAAATGGTCCTTACAAATAATAGACCTTAGCACTCAAGCATAGTACCAGTTGAGATGAATAATATTCATTGGCTCTAGAAGTTCATCTCTATCTAGTGTGGCAAGCCTATATGCTCCTAATCCATAATCTATGGTAATGATGAAAGGACCTATCCAATTTGGTTTGAATTTCCCTTTATGATTCTTCTTAGCCATGGTATTCTTTTGGTTTTATTTAAGAATATGATCACCAAGTTTAGATATTTTATATTTAACATGCTGATTATAGTGGTCTTTGAGTTAGTTCTAATATGCTTGAAGATTTTTTAGCATAGCCATGCATTTCTCATCAAGTAGTTCTAGCTCTTGTAGGCGAGCTACTCGATAGTCATGATCATCTAGGACATGCTTGAAAGAGATTCATAGTGAAGGTAATTTGACCTTAATGGGAAGGATGGATTTAGTACCATAAACAAGTGAGCATGGAGTGGCTCTTGTGGGGGTATGATGATCGGCACAGTATGCCCAAAGGGTAGGGAATATATGGAGGTGCCAATCATGATCAACATCATTGATAATCTTTTTGAGAATATTGGCAATGGTTTTATTGGATGCCTTAGCTTGGCCATTACCTTGAGGATAATATGTTGTATAAAAATGTTGTGTGATTCTATATTCAGTGCATAACTAGTCTACATCTTTATTCTTGAATGATCCTCCATTATCAAATATAATGTTAGAGGGAATACTATGGCAGCATATGAGATGGTTGAAGATGAATTTGAAAATTTGCTTTCTAGTCATGTAAGTGAGGGGTATAGATTTAACCCACTTAGTGAAAAACTCGATGGTGGTAAGGATATGTTTATGGTCATCAAATGAAGTAGGGTTAATCTTCCAAATGAAGTCAAGTCCCCATATATAAAATGGCCATGGTGTTAACATCATTTTCTAGGTTTTTTATAAGGCATGAATTAGATTAGCATGTTGTTGACATTTGTCACATTTCTTTACATATGTAGTGGCATCTACATCCACTTCGGGCCAATAATAACTAGAATGCAAAAAAAATTTGGATAGGACTACACCACTAGAATGATCTCTACATACTCCTTCATGAACTTCTCTTAATGCTAGTGTAGACTCTATCGAAGTTAAACAATGAAGCAGAGTTCCATCAAAACTACAATGGTAAAGGATGGGTCCAAGTAGAGTATAATGATTAAAATGATGAATGAAGGCTTTGGTTTATTTTTGAGAGTGTTTAGGTGGTAAAATTTGGTCATGAAGGTAGTTTTAAAGGTCTAAGTACTAGATATAATTAGGACTAACAATATCACAAATCATGGCAATGGTTGAAGGTTCATGAGCTAGTGCTAACAATTTTTTGATGAGAAATTGATACTCTCTAGCTTTATCTATTTGTTAAATTAGAGAACCAATAGTATCCATGGAATTTGCAATTTTGTTACTAGCCTTGCTATATGCTCAAACTAAATGTTGGTAATTTTTTGTTTAAGAGTGTTAACCATGGATTTATATGGAACTAGCTTGTCATATTTGGTCTAAAAATGATCTATGACTTGATTGATGATTAACTAAGAATCACCATAAACTTGAAAATTAAAAATATTCAATTTTACTACTTGTTGAAGACCTAAAACAAGTGCTTCATACTCAACCATGTTATTTTTACAAGGAAAGTTGATTCTGAATGATTTAGGTATTAGATCCCCTTATGCTATAATAAACATTAGGCATGCACCTAATCCATGTGTAGTGAATGAACCATCAAAATAAAATTTTTAGGGCTACTCCTCAAGGGGTGTGTCATTGATGGTCATGATAGATTCATCAAGAAATTAAAACATGAGTGGCCAGGTGTCTGTGAGAGGGCTTTAACAAGTTGATTATTAAAAATGTATCCTTTGATTGCCTTCTAATTGACATACTCTATGTCAAACTCACTAAGAAGCATGATCCATTTAGCCATTCTAACATACAAATCTATTTTAAATAGTAGACACTTGAGTGGATCTACTTTTATATTGACCATAGTTTTGTTATTCAACATGTAATGGCATAGTTTTTGAGCTATAAAAACCATGGCTAGATAAGATTTTTCAATAGGTGCATAGTTATGTTCATATATAATCAAGGTATGACTTAGGTAGTATACAACATGCTCCTTTGTCATCATGTTGAGCCAAGAGTGTCAGTAGAGTATGGTCAGTAGCTGATAAGTATAGCAAGAATGGCTTTCCTAGCATAGAGGTAATAAAATAGGTAGATTGATAAGATAATATTTGAGCTATTGAAAAGTCATTTGATAGTGATCATCCTAGTGAAATGCAAATAATTTATTCAAAATGTGTGTAAATGTATGGAACTTATCTAATAATTAAAATACAATGTGTCAGATTGAATGGATCTTACCCTGCAAACTACAAAGTTTCTTTAAATTGGTTAGTGGTGGAATTTTGGGTATAGCATGGACTTTAGCCAGATAAAATTCAATGCCTATAAGAGACACAATGAAGCCATGCAATTTTATTGAGGTTACACAAAACACACATTTCTTTGGATTTAGTCTAACTTTTTACTCTTGTAGTCTTTCAAATATCTTACACAGAACTACTGAATGGTCAGCCCTAGTTTTGGATTTTCTTAATATGTCATTGACATAGTCTTTAATAATATCATGCATCATTTCATGGAATATGATAGTCATGACCATTTTATATGTAGCTCCAACATTCTTAAGACCAAATGGCATCACCTAATAACAAAATGTTTCCTATGGAGTGGTGAATGTTGTTTTATGTTAATCTTCTGGTGTTATTCTGATTCGATTATATCTTGAAAATCCATCCATAAGTGAAAGCATTTCATAACCTACTATGGAATCAATGATCATGTCAATATTAGGCAAGGGAGAATCTACTTTAGGACAAGCTTTGTTGATATCTCAAAAATCAGTACAAATTCTAATCCCTTCAAGCTTTTTCCTAATAGGTACAACAATAGAGATCCATTTAGAGTAGTCAATGGATCAGATACATCCTACTTCTAAGAGTTTTTACAACTCTTTATTTACCAATATAACAATGCAAGGATGCATCTTATGGATGTTTTATTTTATTATTTTGGCCTTAGTATTAACCACAAGGTGGTGTAGAACTAAGGTGGGGTCTAAACCTAGCATGTTAGAATAGGCCCATGAAAAAATATCCACAAACTCTCTCAAAAAGGCTACAAAGATGTCACATTCCTCCTTAGTGAGAGATGCTCCTAATTTTATCCATTTTAGGTCTGATGGAGTCTCTATATTTACCTCTATTATATCTTCGACTAGAAGGGTCAAACTATCTTCTATGATAGCAAGCAATGACTTGAACTATTGGATTATGTCAGGGTCCTCTGTTAGGACTTACTCTTAAACTTCTCCTAGGCATGATGAATATAAGTCTCTTAGTGGGAGATCTAGCCATGTAACAAAAATAGTCAAAAATTCTTGGAAAATTTGATCAAATACTTTTTTTTTCTTGAATCTAAACTTAGATCCATATGCAAGATCATCATTGGTGGTCTCTTAGTCTAAATTTGAAGAAGAATGAACACCCCCATCTAATGGTTCCTGAAATAGGTTTTCACCACTAGACTAGCCTTTATCTTTACTTTTTCCTTGATTAGAAAGTACATCAAAGAGGTTTTCACTTTTAGACATCAATGTTTTACTTATTTATTGTTTGCTCACTCTCTAAAATAGGCTTTACGCTCCAATGTGATTGAGAATATTGATTTGTGATCTTCAAATGGAACATTATCTCTAAGGCCTAAGAAATCAAAAAATGCCTCATCATTATGAAACTCATCAATCGATAAACTAGATTCTTTTTGGTCCTAATCTATCAGTTTGGGATAATATAATGGCAAATGGTTGTGATGAATGGCTTGGGTAAGGGTACAAATGACATTGTTATCAAACAAGTTGGTTTTAACTAGGTCATCAAAGGTGAGGCTATGATCAAACTCTACTTCACTGTCAGCATCATCATCACTAGTCATTGGTGATGAAGTTTGAATCAGATATGTGGGGTCACCCCCAAGAGATTTAAATCCAAGTCCATAAGGTCTTTCATACTTAGTCATGGAAATTGGCTCGATGGTCCCTTGTTGATTTAATCTAAGGCCTCTTCCTTCATAACTATGACACTCCATGGTCATATTGGGAATAGGATAATTTTTACTTTTAAAAAAATCAGCTTGGTTATCATTGTATAAACATGATTCATCCCCTTTAAGAGGGTCAGCTCTTAGCCTAGATGCTGGTACAAATGTGATAGGTCCCTTGTCTTTGTTCTTTTGTTTCCAATAAATATGTGGGATGACTTTAGGTCACCCAAAGGTTTTTGGATTCTAAGGAAGATTGGCAATATGAAATGTATCATGGGTCATGCTCTCCTAATCTATTATCTGAAATGGTGAAATGATTAGAAGCTTCAGGAGGTAGCATGTGGGAAATGGAATCCAAGGTATTAAGATCTATGTAATTATCTGGTGAAGGATCCATAATTATAGTCTTTCCTTTATCCTACTTAGAAATTAGATTCATATCATATTTATAATTATAGCTTTGAAGTTTGGCCTCAAGATGCTTTTAGTGTTCATATGGGCATAAATCTCCTAGAATATTCATGTCCATCCCTAAGTGAGAAAACTTGATACATTGGTGCAACATTGATGGGATTACATGAATCTCATCTAACCAAGACCTACCTAGAAGCATGTTATATGATAACTCAAGATAAAACACATGGCAAAGTGTATCATGGGTCAAAGGTCCAATGATAATTGACAAAATAATGGTGCCTTGTGATTCTCTTTCATAATTATCATAAGCTTTAATGGTTATTATTTCTGGCTGGAGATATGCCATTGTGTCCCAAGAAGCTTGATGAGCTTTAGAGACACTATGTTGAGGCTAGATCCATTATCGATAAGGATCCATTTCACTTTATGCCATCTTATATAAACCTCAATGTATAATGGATTATTATTAAGTGGGCTAGGGGAAGACATATCAATTTGGTTGAATGTGATTTGTTGGGTTGGAGCTAGGTGTCCAACTAAAGCTTGAAAGTTATCAGAGTATATGTCACTAGCAATAGTGGATTGGGTCAAAAACTCATTCAAGATATTCTTATGGATTGTTAACATCCACAACAAATCTAAAAATAAAAATTTGTGCTGGTGTTTTCTATAATTGTTCCATAATATCAAACTTCTTATCTTGGTCAGTAGTGAATGGTTTATTCTAAGGCTAAATGGTTGGTTGGATGATAGGCAAAGTGGTAGATGGTTATGGGCTTGGGATAATAATATTTGACCTCTAATTTGTGATTACACAATTAAGATTAAATATTAGACCATTGTTGCTAACTGATGTTGGGAATGGTGTGGGATCAGATAGGACAAGTCTCAGTTGCCAGTGCACTTACATGTGGTCATATGGAAATAATGAGTTGCCGATATAAGGTCCAAAAGGGGAAGGCCTAGTTTATTGGTTTGCCTATATGTACTCTTAGGTAAAATAAGGATTATCCATGTAATTTGGCTAAATATTATTATTTAGAAATGGTCTAGGCTGATCAGTGCTTGGTCTAGGATTAATGGAGATGGTATTAATACTACCCCCTACAATATGACCTACAACCTTGTTGTAGTCATGTGCAACTACATGGTAGGTTTGTTGGTTGTTATCATTCTGGCCTTGGTTTTGTCCATTATTCTATTATTGTGGGTTATGCTACTAGTTTTTTTATTCTATTGGTTTGGCCTTTGATTTTGATACTATTGATTTTGCTACTACACTAGCCTTTGTTATTATTGATGATTGTTCTGCTGTTATTGATTGTTATGTCAGTTAAAGGAGTTTTGATAAATCCTAAGAGTTTGATTAGAAATGGAAGCACCATTATCCAATGTTATCTCCCCATTCTCCAACATATTCTTAATGAAATGATTGATTTGGACACATCTTCATAAATTATGCCCATTGACCTGATGATAGTTACAAAATTCATTTTCATGGTACCAATCAGGATAAGGAATGCCTTTCACATAATGCTTTGGTATAGGACAACTAATTATATTAGTGGTAGCCAACTTGTGAAATATAGATTCAATAGGTTCTCCTAGGTCAATAAAGACACTGTGTAGGCATGGTTTCCTTAGGAGGAGGAGTTTATAATGGTAAAGGATACTACATTTATTATGCAAGTTTTAGTTTTTGTGCTTGTGGCATTAGTTAGAGAGGTTTTTAGGTAAGAATAAGCTAAAAAGGTGGTGTATATTATGTTTGCACCATTTGCACATGATGAAATTTGGTTACTCCATTTCTCACAACATTCCTATTATAGTTGAATTACTTTGATCTTTTATGGTTATTGGCCTATGTTGGTTGCATTTCATGTGCTTGAATGGGATGTTGGTCATTTCCCTTATTAGTACCTTGATTTTGATTAGTTTAATTAATCTTGATGACTATTTATTTATGATTTCCCTCTCACAACAAACCTTTATCAATGATTTCCTTGAATGTATGTGCACATTATAGTTCCAGATGATAAACTATCTCACTATGCCAATTTTTGGTAAACATAGTGGCTAATTGTTTATCTAGTAAACTATGGGTAAAATGGCTCACAAGGGCTCTTCAT
Organism: Torreya grandis; assembly: GCA_037957365.1. Taxonomy (NCBI): domain Eukaryota; kingdom Viridiplantae; phylum Streptophyta; class Pinopsida; order Cupressales; family Taxaceae; genus Torreya; species Torreya grandis. Next base: position 2,640,491 of record JARHVA010001262.1, on the reverse strand, counting down.
AACTATAAATAACTTGTAAAACTCTCCCCAACCTTTTTCTTTGCTTGCATTAAGTCTACTATTAAAATCTCATGCTCGAGATTATAGGAAAAGTGTTGCACAAATTATTATAAAGATCATCAAAATCTATTACTAAATTTTTGGGTAACTTCAAAAGCCACTCCAAGGATTATCAAACCAAGCTTCTTGGAAATAACAGAAAAAGGTATATGTCATTATATGCCACTGGTTGACATGTGATGAAGAATTTGGTGAAATGAAACTTAGGGTCACCTTTCCCTTTGTACTTATCAAATTTTGGTGGTTTGTATCCTGGAGGAAATGGTATCTACAAATAATCCATGTTGAATGGATATGCACATATGTCATCTAATTTGAAAATTTTAATTTGTTTACAACCTTGAATCGAAACAATTGCATCCTTCATCTATTATAATTCTTGGGATAGTAAAATGGAAGGAATATTGGTCTAAGGGAGAATATTGGTTTGGATAAATGGTTGGGAGGTCATAAGTGGGAAACTTTGACCAAGGTATGATGGAGCTACTTATTGGGGTACATTGGCTTGGTTGGGGAATGGACCTAGAATACACATACATGGATTAGGATGTACTTAAAATTACACATTTGGTTGTGTGATATTCTAGTTTGGTTTAACGATAAAGGTTTGACTTGGAGGATTCTATGGGTGGGATGGAGGGATATAACTATACTATGCCTACTGTGGTTGAAAAGGGACATGTTCTCAACTAATCAAACCTTGCTATTGAGTGGGAATGTATGGACCAAGAGCCTATCTCTAGATTTGTGGCACATTTTGAACCAATAGTTGTCCAGTAGATACATGAGAAACATGGGGACCTCCTTGTTGCATTAATCCCTATAAAGAAGTGAAATTAGGTTATAGATTCAACATCTATCATGGCCTAATATTTTCACATTGTTGACTAGTCATTTCTTGGTTTTGGATTTTCATTTTAGTCTATGAATGAAGAGGTATGTTCATTATTAATTAGTGAGGTGGAACATTTGTTGCCCTTGATTGAGGTGGTAATGTATTTATCCTTTGTTGTGTTGATACACTAGATTGTGCCTATTTTTATGGAATATTACTCATTACTTGTTGAGGATGAGTAGGATTCATCACATTCTATTGTTGGGGCATGATATTGGAAATTGTTTGACTACCTAATACCATAGGTTATACACTTAAGGAAGCAACTAGTTGAGGTTGGGGTGTAGAAATTCCCACTCCTTGGTATGATGACCTATTCATAGGATTAACTATGGACACATGTTGTTGGCTAGTTTCTTGTGCATTAGTACCACTTTTACTAGGACTTGGCATTGTTTGCACATTATCTACTACATTTTGCTCACTATTCAATGTAGAGGCTAAAGACACTTATTTAATAATGGGCATATGCATCAAGTTATCTATTGAAGTGGTTTGTATAAATGGGTTATAATTTGGATTTTCTTATCTATTTAACTCTAGCAACACTTCTATTGAAGGAAATAAGTCAATAAGAGGCTTACTTACCATGTTCATCTAATTAAAATCATGTGCTAGATTTAGATATGTTTGATATACTATCTACATTTGCTTAAAGTGCTCTTCCATTATGTTTTTTCCTTAATTAGATACATTAGGATTTTGGTATGCTATTTGGGCTAGAGCCATAGGATTATGAGAAGAATCTTGTTTATCATAAATGATATTGTGGGGCACTCTTACTAGACTTGGTTAATTGTCATGGGGGAAGTCTATTGGAAATTTGATCCCTGCTTCTATGGCTCTAATCAAAATCTCATCTTTGTTCTCTAACAAATTTCTCTCAAAAAAAGGGGTCGTACGTGGAAGCAATATTAGTAGAATATGACTGTTGAAGTAATGGCTCATCCACTACAAGTATTATAGCTAGGTATTGTGTGGTTTGATCTTAGCCTTATTCTAAATAAGGTGGTGTGTTAACCAAATAATTACCTAATGGATCTTGGCTTTGTGCCCTTGATTGAGTATTATAAGAGGGATAAGAATCCATCTCATAAGCAATACTATTCACATAGGGGTCTTACACCATTTCTTCCTGTGCAACCACATTACTAATCCCTAGATTATACAAGAGTCCATTACGAGTGTAGGAATACATGTTGGGATCCATAGTCAATGCTTTTGTGATAAAAGGTCAAAGAGCTCTACAAAATATAAAAATGACAATGTTTAAAATAGATGATGTTCAAACTTGGTCTAGATTTGTCAAAATGATCAAAAGGTTTATGCAAAGATTTGTGAGGAAACAAGCTAGTGTGAAGTATCTAACATTTTACTATTCACACAAAGATAAACAAGTAAATGGTCCTACAAAATAAAAATCACAAACTCTAAGGTTGAAGTGTTTCAAATTAGTCTAATTTAGGAATTTAAAATTTTCTAGGTCTTTTGGCCAAACATGGCATCAAAATCTAGGCTCAAACAAGGCATGTGCCAGTACTCTTGGCCAAACAATGTCAAAAGCTAGACTTTGAAATAGATGAAATTTTTAATCTAACAAATTTGAAACACTTCTAAAAAACACGAGGTATTTGATTCTTGGACATGAACTTGATCAACTAGGTATAAGGTATGAAATAAAAGACACTTTAGCAATAGTTTATTTTCCCATGAAAAATGTTATAAAACTTGGTTGTTTTAACAAACAAGCTAGATAAAAGTGAATAGTATAACTATTTTAGACAAAATATCACAAAGGTACACTTGGATTGGTCTGAAAATGTAGGAACAAATTTCAACCCTTATGCAAGAAGGTTTATGAAACAATATTCGAAATGTTTTGGGTAGTGTAACGACATTATACTACCCAAAAGGTATAACAACATGGTTTTTTTCAAAAATTCTCTAATGCAAATATGTTTTCCTATCATTTTGATAGCATAACACTACCTTTCTTGGCTCAAAATGTTGTGGTGCATAGACCCAAAGTGTAAGTGTTTAGCACAAAATGGCTTAAGTCTATCAAGTGATGATAATGATTATGAGTCTTTAAATGACCTTCAACCTAAATTGGAAATTAAACCTAAGTTCCCTCAAGTTTAGTGAAAATGGTGAACCCACTTAACACATCAACCCTAAGAACTTATAAAGGTGTAATTTTGAATTTAGATTATAAGTGAAGGACATAAACAACTTTTGTAAAAGTCTAGACTCAATTGGGTAGCATAGTTGTGCCAAAGTGGATGATATGAATCTCAACCTTTTTATGAACTTTTGAACAAGGAGATTTGATGATCTCACATAAACAACATAAAAACTCTTTGTTCAAAGGAAAATTTAGACTATGTGTTTGGTTTGTATTATTTGTTTACACCAAGTTTTGACTCCAAACAAAAATTTAAACTAGGAAAAGACCAACTAATTAACTGTTCTTAGATCCTAAATTGACAAGGTTGCTTGGTATTATTGGAATATGTCAATATACATCATTTGAGAGGATTTCAAGTGTTCATATAAAAGTAAATGTGCATTATATAGTAGGGTTTTTACACCCCCCTTCTCTCAAATGACATTATTATGACATGGACCTTGAGGAAGACCTTGCACCAACAATACTTTCATAGTAAGTGGGGATTTAATTAAGATATAATAAGTTTCTAAATGATCTAGGGGAATTAATTGGACAATGACTTTCATGCCAAATAATGCAAAAGAAAAGCATGGATTTTAGGTCTATATTACTTGGATTGTTATAAAAAGGTCTAGTAATTTTTTCAACCACAACATCCTATTATTCATTTAGTGTAGTACGATGTATAAAGTGCCACTACATCCTATCTGCAAATCTAAAGGAGCCAAATGAAGTTAATGTCAGGAAATGAAACCCCATGTCAAAGCTTCCCTAAAGAACTTGTGGGAGGTGATGAAGTCCCCTTCGCAAGCCAAGATGCATAAATAAATACAGCATGAAAGTATAAATACTTTAGGGTCATTTTCAAGGTCACCCAAAATTTGATGAGTTTTTGGGGAGTGATTTAGACGACTTTCTTTCTAAGCCTTGGACTAGGCTATTTGAAATAAGAATGGCACTTTTGATTCCAAGGGTTCCATATAGGGGACAAATGGAAGAGAATACACACAACATTCCTCTTTTTCTAAACAAAAATTTGATTAAACAACAATTGCAAACAAGAAATGAAAAGTTTTTTTTTAATTTTAAACCCACAATAAAAGATTTGGTGGTATTCATTTAAACCCTTGGTCTTAGTTGTAAATTTTGAAAATATTTACCAAATCATCTAAGTCCTTTGTTAAACACCAAATCAAGGTTCCTAATTGATTTTTAAGCATGAAAAGGTGATTTAAACATGTTTTGAAAAAATATCAAACTTGGTCTTGTAGTAAAATTGTTAGCATGTCCTTTAGTTTTGAAGCTCTTTTTAGCTTAAAACAATGAACTTTAAAAAAGTAGCTCTCAAGTCTATGTTTTTGGAAAAACATAGTGATCAACATTGGTTATTACCATAGACATCAGTTATTATAGATAAATGAGATATAACTGATGTCAATATTGTTAACCAATGTCAGTTAAGTAGGTAAATGTTGTCAGTATTACTTATCGATGTTGATTACTATGTAAAACTATGGCAAACAAAAATGGAAAATAAAGTTATAAAATCCATTTGAAAGAGTTTTAAAGGGTCAAATAAATATTTTAGATTTTAAAATGATCTTATTTATGTGTACGATGTGTCTAGTCCCATCAGGACTACCATTATGTGATCTAGGAATTTGAATCAAGAGAGGATGGTTAGTATTGTGTTAGTTCCAAAATGAAAACAAAATGAAATAAACACACTAATAGCATAACATTTATAGGCCTAAACATTAGGGAGATCCTAGTTAACAAAATTAAATGACAAACACAACTAAAAAGTAAGGAATAAAAAAATAATAATTCCTTCACCTTCCTTGGATGCTCCAAATGCATTTGTAGTAGTGGCTTGCTTGGCTTGTGCTCATGAAATCCTTGGCAATGGAAGCTTGGCTACCTCCATATCTCCATGGCACCTTGTGGATTTTTATTGGCTTAGAATCAATTTGTCATTATAAATTTGCATTATCAAATTATTTGAATATATTTGAGCATAATAACTTTGCACCAAAATAGCTTAGAAATGATGTTGTAAGGCCTCCTATTTATAGATTTTTGGATTTGATCAGAATCAACCTCAACCATCCATCTCAAGATTGAGATATGTGGTTGAGGATTAATTAAATATTTGGAATTAATTTTGTAATTATCCTCATTATTAAATTATAATAAGGGGCAATTAAGAGGCATGGAGGGCATCATGAAGGCATTGATGAGGCATAGAGGGCATGAATCCTGATATTTAAGGTATTTATGGCGTATGGATGTCTTCCCAAGAAATAAGGTCACTTGACGATGCAAATATTCAATATTCATTTCCAAAAAAAAGTATTTAACAAGTTTCCATGGAATTTTTGATTAGGGCTTGATTTGGGTTAATTAGCTCTTAAGCATGATTAAACACTTTGTGCACAAATTACTCAAATTGATAAAAATGTCTTGTTATTGGTCCAAAATTTGATTGGATTGGAATTGGAAGGCAATGTTAGATGTTTTAGATCCATATTTCCATTTAGGATGTTACCAATAACAAATAACAAAGGCATGTGTCTTGTGTAGAAGATTCGATAGGAAAGATCAATCTAGTGCACCTAGGTGCAAAATTGGTATTTTGACTCAAAATGATTTGATCAAAGTTAGCTAAACCATAAATTGCATTACCCCATTTAGGGATACCTTCGCCAAAATCAGAACTTTAATATGTTAGTTTCACATCATTTAGCATGTTTTAGGGTTTTAGGCCAAATTATGCATTTTGAGTGGAAATTGGCCAAAACCCTGATTGGAGGTTATCAATGGCTAGATTTAGGTGTTTATAGTGTCATTTACAACTAGTTGATATATGGTTTGAGAATATTGACCATTGTTCACTTTTTTTGTTCTTCTTATAGTATTTTAAGCATGACATCTTGCATATCCAGGTGTTTAGTTAAGAGTTCTTGAAGTTCTCTTTATTAGTTTCATCAAAATTGGTATATTGGGCCATTGTTAAAGTAGGAAAACAAATTGAAGATTTATTGATTTTTTTGTAATAATTTTTAATAAGCAAAGTGATATGAAAGGAAAGTGTTGAATATAGTAAATATAACATCCTAAAAACAATAAACTGAAAAATGCATAAAGAGGATATGAATCTCACATACATGTAAGGTGATATCTCAAAAGCAATGAGATCTAGTATATGCAACTAGGGTTTTGAAAAAAAATAGTTTTAAAATTACTATAGAATTTTAAAAATTAATGCTAATTTCTAATTTAAACATGCAAGTAAAAAATCAAAAAATTATTGGAAAATTATTGATTTAAAGGGGCCTAGTATATGCAACTAGGGTTTTTCAAAAAATAATTTATGTTAAAACTACTATGGAAATTTAGAATTTGATGCTAATTTTTGATGTAAATATGGAGGTAAAAAATAAAAAAATTATTGGAAAATTCTAGATTTAAAGGGACCTAGTATATGCAACTAGGGTTATACAAAGAATATTTTTTGTTAAAATTACTATGAAATTTTAAAATTTGATGCTAATTTTTTATGTAAATATGTAGGTAAAAAATTAGAAAATTATTCAAAAATTCTTGATTTAAAAGGACCTAATGTATACAACTAGGGTTTGGATTTTTTTTTTTAAAAAAGTTACCATGGAATTTTAAAATTTAAATTGAATTTTTGATATAAATATGCAAGTAAAAAATTTAAAAAATTATTTTAAAAATTAGTAACAAATTTACCCTAGGGTTTTTACGGATTTTATGCTCAAATGAAGTAAGTAGGGTTCACCAAATGATTTAACTATTTTGGGAATATTGGAGTCTTATTCCTAACTTAGTTAAAGGTTTTAATTAATTAAATTAGTAAATAATATTGGGATAATTAAGCTACTGATTTGTATAATTTGATTGTAATTTAAACCTTTCTAAAAATAGTAATAAGTGAGGAGAAAATTAACTTACCTTAAATAAGACTGAGATGGATGAGACATAAGCTAGTACTAGCTATGCAAGACTAGGACACTATCACAAATCAAGATCTAGGTTTTGTTTGATGAAAGGATAGGAGCACCAAAAACATGACACTGTAAGGTCTAGTGTTATAGTCTAGGTCCTACCATTTTTGTCCAAACTAGTCATAGAGATCTGAGTTTTTTGGGTTTTGAATGCTATCTTTGTATTAGTTTGCTTGTGAAATTTCAAGTCTTCACTATCAATAAAGATCTTTATAGATCTAATTTAATGTATAACCCTAGGTCTTTCTTGTACTTGAACTTGAATGAAAACTTGGAGAAAGAGGGGGGTTAGTGTGTGCAAGATGCACTTAATGTGTACATGCAGCCTTTGTGTGGGAATGATACCTACATACTAATACTTTAGAGAGGGATCTAGTCATATGTAGTTATCCCACTTGATGTGATTTGTGTAATAGTGTAATGAAGATGCAAAATTACTAAACTTGTTTGAGGTGGCTAGGGACTAGTGTGAGGGTTTGAATATGCTGATAACTATATTGGATGAATATATACAGAGAATAGGGAAAATTTCCTTAGTGGTTTTTATTTTATTCTATGCCTTTCTTTGTTATAATTTTTAAACCCTTCTAAATGATCTTTGAATCAGTTTTTATAGATATTTATTGGTCATGGGCTAAATGTATTCACGTTAGGTCAACATAATGAGGAAGAGGAATTAGAAGGAAAATATCATCTAAGATCAAAATGTGACTAGATAGGAGCATTTTAAATGGGACACCCTAGGGTCCAACACTATAGTTTAACCGTCGTGCTCCAATCCTATAGGCTTAGGACTTGGGGGTGGAACTAGCATGGGAAACGTAGCTTGGTTGAGCTAGAATCAGGTCTCAAAAGTCTATGGATGATTGAGAATAATAAAAAATGTGTCTATAAGGGTCATGAGAGAATTTACGAGGAACTTATGGGTTGGGTGTCACAAGACACACTCGAGATACCAATTTTTACATTTTATATGACTACACTACACCATTTTACTTAGGGTTGTAGGTTAAAATATGTTGAAGTTGAATAACTACCTATTCATATAATTTAATCATATGATTATAGAAAAAATATCCTCCATTATCTATTTTGAGATGCTAAATTTCTACTTTATAGGTTTTCAAAAAGGGCCTTGAATGTTATGAGGTTCTTAAATACTTCCCTTCTATTTTTTATAAAGTAGACCCAAGTTATACGAGAGAAAACATAAATATGTCATAAATGAATGTAAGAATATATTTATGTTTATAAAAATAAACATTGGGAAAGGACATAAAATTATTGTGAAAAAACTATAATATATGACTCACCCTTAGGGATTTTCATTTTGAAAATGGATCTAGGTGTTGTTTTCCAATTTCACAACCTAGGAAAACACCATATTTGAAAGAAAATTGTTGCAAACCAATAACCATTTGTTTATTACTGAGAACCTACAATGAGAAATAGTTGAAGTTAAACAATGGTTCATGCTAAATTTTACTCAAGTAATTAACATTTGAAATCATGCCTTATGAAGGTTGAGTTAACAAAAAGTTATCAAATTTTTATAATCATGTTGGATGATCAACCATGATAGTGGCTATAATATAAGACTGATAGTTGATATTTTTTATAATAAAATTGGTAGGTAAAAACTCAAGGGCTTTTCCTTCACCTAAATTATGATCCAATATATGAAGATGAGGTTCAAAGACAAGTCTAAAACATGGTTTTTTTTTTAATATGTCATATTCCATCTCAATTGTGTGTTTGCCTCAACAACTAGAGGACTAGATTTATACACAAAAACTAGTTTTGAACCATTGGTCAATATTTTCAAATAGTGAGTTTTCATGTGTTATATGATGAGAGGATCCTAAATCCATAATCAATTTAGACACATGATCTTATTTTTTCATAAATTTCTACTCTTGATATTTTTCATCTTTATTTCTATGCCATTTTATTGAAATAATGGTTTTCAACATGGATTTGTTTCTTATATAATTTAAAACACTCCTAATTCACATTGTCATTTGTTTTCCCTTAGCTTGTTTTTTAACTTTTGTAAGATTTTGTTGAGTCAACTAAAATCCCTTAGGCTTGGGTTTTTATTTCCATTTTTATTGAAATGGACCAAGCCTTTGACAAACTTGGGTTGTGATGTAGCATTAGAATCATTGAACACTACTATTTAATGCCTAGTACCTTTAGTTTGAATTTGCTTGATAAAAAAATATGTTTTCTATTCTCTCCAATGTTTATCAAATAACTTGTCAAAAAATTTTGCCACATATATAAATTCCATAGAGTATTCATGTGTGTTGTATTTTGAAATAATTTTTTTTTAAGGATGACCCAATTTATACTTGATAATGTTAGGAATGGTAAAGGCATTCCAACCCAAGAATCTAAAATGTTGGCAATAAAAAAATCACAAAAGAAGCTATAGATATGATATGAAAAAACAAGGTAGATCATATATTATTCAAAAATTAAGCATAATGAAGCATGCTAGTACAAAATAAGATACTTGATTATATAGGCAAGACAAAACATAGAACTAGCTAAACTGGGCAATGTGGGATAAACCTCACATAGGACAAACTCACTAGAAGATAAAATAGGTAGAAAATACATTATAAAACATGAGAAATACATATTAAATACATACTCTAACCCCTCCCCCCTACCCCCTTAGATGAATATAGGGGCTAGCCAAAGCCAAAAACAAAATAGTGGCATATCTATAATATGAGTCTTGACAACTAGGCTTGATAAGGTACTCATGTACAATATGTATACATGAAATGAATATGGAAGATGTCCTCATGGACACCCCCAAGTGACAAATTTTAAAACCACAACTATGCCATACAACTAAAGAAAATGAGGTGACATAAAAGGATTTGTGAAGATGTCTACAACTTGATGCCAAGCTAAAATGTACTCCAAAATAAGAATGCCATATTGAATGTGGTGATGAATGAAGTGAATATATACCTCAATGTTCTTAGTCTATTTATTCTCAATTGGGTTGTACTATATATTATTTACACTCTATTTTTCACACTAAATTATAATGGGTGAATCTTACATGAATCCAAACTTTGTTAACAACTAACAAATTGAAAGAACTTAACTAGATATAACTACTACCCCATACTCAACCTATATAGATGAAAGTGAAATAACATGTTGCTTCTTTCAAAACCAAGTAATAAGTGAATAACAAAGACAAAATAGGTATCCAAAATTATAATTTTTTAATTAAGAGAAACTACCCAATCTAAATCATTATATCTAACCAACAAAGTAGAACTCTTGGTCTAGTGTAATCCAAAATGAGAAGTGCCTCATAGATATCATAAAATCCTCTTGGAATCTTTATAATTCATGTCATGAGGGTAATGTGCAAACCTAAATACAAGCCCACCTAAAAATTAAATGTTGGGTCAAGTATGGGTCAAATAAATAAGAATCCCAACCATCTACCTATACAATGAAGGATCACAAAGTAGAGTAGTATAAAAGGTAGTGAGAGTCACTTTAGACTAAAGAGGAGAAAGACGTGGCTTGTAATTAACCATGATAAATTATTTAATAAGATCAATGGTATACTCATGCTAACTCAAATAAATCCATGTATCTAATTATGAAATCTGTAAACCAAGGAAGAAATGCAAAAGGCCAAGATATGTCATGTTAAATTGTGCTAAAAGTTCTTATTAAATAGTCTAAATCTAAGACGAGGAGTTACTTGTGAGAATATGATCATCAACATACAAGACCAAATTAACAATGTCCTCCCCAATACATTGAATATACACTATGGGATCAGAGTGGTGGTGAACAAATCTAATAGAGAGAAGAAATGAATCCATCTTCTCAATACCAAGCCCAAGGGGCATGTTTAAGACTATAAAAAGACCTCCTAAGTCAAAAACCAAGAGAAGAATCATGAAAAAACCAAATAGGATACTCCATATATATTTTATCATGCAACTCTCCATGCAAGAAAGAACTCTTAATTTCCATTTGATATACTGGCCAACCCTATGATGTAGGAAGCCAATGTACAAGGTGAACAAAATCCATCTTGACTGTGGGTGTAAAAATATTAGAGTAGTCAATACCTTTGACTTATGAGTATCCCTTTGAAAAATGTTGTGCCTTATATTTATCAATAGACCCATCAACTACATACTTGTTGTAGTAAATCCATTTGTACCTAACCAACTTTATTCCCTTAGGAAGAGTGACCAAATCCTAAGTATGAATCTTCATCAATGAAGAATATTCATCTGTCATCACATCATCCCACTCCTCTATCCCATGAGCATGTGAAAAAGATAGTGGATCCCTAGAGAATGCCTAAAATAAAAGTCTAGTACTCATAGAATGTGCATGATGATGTGTATGTTGAAGATCCTATATAAATGGTGTTGCCTTAGAAACTATAGTATGATTCCACCTAGGCACAGTGGGAACATTAGTGTGAATAAGATTATCATTATCTATAAACTCCTTAAAAATCTCCTGAATTAGATTCTCAAAGAATGAATCCTTGAGAGAAGGTAATCATGGAAATAAGAATAATAAGGCATGGAAGAAAATGAAGGGTCATACGACTTGTAGTGATCATCAAATTGTATATGATTTCTAAAATGAACATCATGAGTATCAAGATCTAAAATATGATAAACACTCATGTCCTCACAATACCCTATAAAAATAAAAGTTTTTTCTTCTTATCCAATGCTTATATTTTCTTATTTGGTATAAATGCCCAAGAAAGGCTCCTAAAGAATCAAGAAAATGATACATTAGACTTGGTTCCAGACCAAGCCTCCTCTAAAGTCATATGCTCAAGTGATCAATATGGTGTATGATTCTGAATGTAGTTTTCACAATTAACTACCTCTACCTAATAGATAGGAGGTAAATCCCATGAATTCATCATGAATTTATCCATCTCTTTCAAAGTTTGATTATTCCTCTCTATTAAGCCATTCTGATATGTAGTATGTGCAATAGAATGCTAGTGAATAATACCATGGGCTACTAAAAAATCAATGAAATCTTGACTTAGGTACTCCCCCCATTATCTGTAATTATTAATGGAACTTAATGACTATTTCTTGATGAAAGCCTTAAATAATTTAAAGTGAGAAAATACATCTCTCTTTTAATTGAGTAAATAAAGCCACTTACACCTCAATAAAGTGTCAATGAAGGTAATTGCATAATTAGCTCCATTGAAATATGAAGTAGGAAAGACCATCAAATCACTACACACAAGCTCAAGTGGTGAAGAAGCTCTTGTGGACATACCTTTCAAAAATAGATCTTGGTGTTTCTCACCAATGCACAAACTAGGTAGAATCCATCAAGACATGAAATTTTAGGAAGACACTTTACCATAATGTGAGTACTCAACTCCTTCAAATATCTGTATCTTAGGTGTCCAAATCTCTCATGCCAAAGACAACTCTTAGAATCTACATGTGAAACTAAACACATCCCTATAAGAGGAGTATCATCAAAACCCTCAAAATAATAAATTCAAGAACTATGATCAACAACACCCTGTCTAATGAGTGTGTGTGGCTACAATAAAGCTCAAACTTTAACACCCTATGGTGTGAAAGTTTCTATCTTACAATGACTAGAATGACAAATTTGATACACTAAAAATAGATTAGTGGTGATGTTTGTAACATATAATGCATAATTGATGTATCCACCATCTATTCATATGTCACCTTTCCCCTTAATAAAAATTAAGGAATAATCTCCAACCTCAATGTTGGAATTATAACTTAGATCAAGAGATACAAATGACTCATTGGTATAAGTCATATGGTGTGAAGAACCAAAATCTAGAACCCAACTATCTGAAATGGGTAGCTATGATCTCCCAACAACATTAAGTGCTTTCTCATGCTCATGAGATGGAGTAGTGGAGATAGAGATCTTATGTTTCCTAATGGCATCCTCTAAGTCTTGAATTATTTTAAAACACCTAGACTCTTCATGGCCAGCCCCCTACAATAGATCAAGATAGGTTAGACTTACTCTTGGATTTGTCATATGGTTTGGGTTTAGATGTAGTTGTGTTGGGTTTAGGTGCATTTTTACGTTGAGAATTTTTCTTTTTATTATCCTTAGATTTACCTTTAGTCTTAGGATTTGAGGCCACTAATTATTTTTGAGAGGTGGAATAATTAAGGTGATATAATTTGGATTCCTCCCTAGTGATTCTATCACAAAACAACTCTAAATATGGCATTTTGAATTTGTTATCTAAAGTATCCATACTAGAAAAAAAAGTAGAAAAATGATTTGGAAGGGGCCACTCAACTTAGAAAAAATCAAGTAAACACAATTTACATCCTTTTTATCTCATCCAATCCTATTAAACTATGTAAAAAAATGCTTAAATTTAGTGAAGTAGTCTATAATGGAGGCAAAGTCATCTAGATTTAATGAAGTAAGATCTACTTCAATCTATATCACTCTCAAGTGATCTAATTTAGTAAATAAATCCTTTAACTTAGTCCACATTTTGAATGGATAATCACACCCATCAAAATGAAACATAATACTATCACTCATATATCTCTCAATCAAGCCCATAAATTATTCAAACTTACATTGATGTCGATATTTTTCAAATTCATGTCTAAATTATGGTTATGTTTCATTCATTAGGGACCATAATCCTTTGCACTTTATGATTGTTTCCATTCAAGGTCTCCATGTGTGATAATTATATGTAGTTAAAGGATCATAATGGTCTACACCATAAGTATAATCTATTATAACTAATCACCAAGAGCAAAAAGAATGCAAAGGGTGCACAAAATCAGCACCGAGATAACCCCCCAAAAGATTTTATTATAAGACCCCCCTGATTTGGCACTTTATAAAAATATTGTATTTTTATAATTTAATGACACCAATGGATAGATAATTAGAACAAATTCATGTTAAAAAAGTAACTCAAATCTGAGTTACAGTTCAAAATTTACAAGCATTATCATTTCCCATAAAATGGGTTAAAATAGTTAAAAAAACACTACAAATAGATTTTAGTGACCAAAATGAAATAGAACATAGTCATCCAACCACTTTTTAGAACCCAAAATTTTCAAATAACTTATAAAATCAAACTAGAGTGAAAATTAACTAGCTGAGTGACCCCTATACATGTGAAAGTGAGATGAACTTCTTAAGGAAAAAAATAGCTTGTAAAAGGAAAAAAAGAATGGGAAATATGTTTGAAAGGAAATAAAAGGTGAAGATATTTCTATTCTATCTTCATATCTCCCATAAGTAGATCCAACTTAGGTAGGTAGATCTTACACTTAACTTTCCAATGCCAACCTCCTCTTTATTCAGTGCTAAGGTCAAAATTCAACACTTCACTTAGATTTCAATGCACACTCTTTTCAATAGATACTATAAATTATGACATTTGATGAGTATAGGGAAGATATAGTCTTGAAAAAGAAAAAAAACTGCCAAGCTTCCAAATGCCAAGTGTATATCTAATTTTAAACTCAGATATTTGATCTAAAGCACCTACACATGAATTTGATATAAGATAAAAGCTCTACTAAGCTCCAAAGGATGCCCAGCCATATCTAAGATGCCTTGGTTGCACTTTATATTCAACATATTGCTAAAAATAAATATTTTAATGCATATCACACTCAAAAAATAATGAATATTTAAAAAAACCAAAGAAATGTAGCATAAAAGAATACAAGAAAAGAGATAAAGTCAAAATTTCATTGCCAAGTATGAGAGTTTTTAATGCATAGTAGAAGAAAACATAGGTAGATTTGAAAGGCACCAACTTAGTCAATGCCTCATAATGATCACTACAACACAAATCTAACCCAAGATCCAAAGAACTATCTAAACCTATGCTCCTATACCAAAGTGCTATCCAAAATCATGCTCCTCTACTTAGAATATTCAATACTTAGCATAAGATTTAAGATTCCTTGGTTAGATCTTCTTCTCCAATGCATAGCAATCAGATTTTGATCTCTTAGAAAATCTCTGTAGCCTTTCCTCTAAAGGAAATTGTAGATCTCCATGGGAAAGAATCCAAAAAGTTTAAAATCTTCAAAAAGTCTTTAAGAAAAGGCATCGAAAGTTACCAAGATATTTCACATGCACCTCTCTTCTATGCTTCCTCTTTGTAATAAGGGAAGAAGTGTCAAGGGAAGTAGGATAAAATTATTTTAATTTTAAGCTAATGGATGGTTACAACTGACAGGGGATCTGTAGCTCTACCAATTAGAGCACAATTGATTACTATCTTATATGCAATTAAACACGGAATTATACCAGAATGATAAAGTAGCTAGAAACATGAGACAGCAAAGAATTTGAGAGACAATACACACTCTTTGTATTAGATACTACTAGAAGAAAATACAATAAGGAAGATGCCACTTCTTCCTCCACCTCAAAGGCTTGCCACACCTCAAGACCTTCTTCCCTCTCTCTCTTGCTCAACACAACAACTCTAAATCTTGAGTTGTTATCCCTCCTTAAATGCTTCAGCTGATCTCCTTGACCTTACACCTGTAGATCTCCTTGACCTTGCTTGCTTCAATGCTTTTACTTGCCTTAGAATTAATTTACAATACATGCCTTATGGGTCTATAAATAAGATCCCATGCTTACAAAAATAGAACTCTAACTACTAAAATTAGACACACAGCTCATGACTTAAATTAGCCCCTTAGCATGCAAACACTCGGTTCAACTAACTGACTGTTCATCAATAGCAGTTCTGAAAATACACAGGTGACCGACGTCGGTCCCTGCTGTCTGGTGCTGCCTACATCGGTCGACTTTCTACCGTCGCCGGTCTCCTTCTCCACTGCACTTGACCGACATTGGTCATACTGCCGATGCCGGTGGCTCTGGTTCTTCAGCATCCTTCCTTCTAGTGTCTGCAAACAGTTGAAGCTTTTAGCTCCACACCACAACAATCTCCCACTTGGAGATAAATAGCTACAACTTGTACGTGTACCTGTACACCATCTATTTTATTCCTTAGGCTCTGTATCCCTCTTCAACGTCACTCTTGAAGACCAACCACCACACAGACTTGTGATGCAATCCCTGTATCTTATGCCACAAGAATTTTGCTGCTCCCAAATTCTCCATGACATACTTCTGAACCAACTCTACCCTTAGCTCAGAAAACTCCCTGTTTATGAAACCCTACAACAAGTAACACAATACAGTAACAGGATAATGTAGCAAATATTATCCAACCTGTTAAAGATAAAATACAATGGTCAAACCTCCATTGTTCTATAGCATAATCAAGACCATATACCATAGCCTTCTATCTCATGTATCCATCCACTCTCTTCTCTAAAATGGGAATCCATCCCTCTATCCAGTGCTTCCTTCCAGCTGACAACACTACCAACAAATACCTGTTTGGTTCTCCAAGGACTCACACTCCTCATCCATGCCAAGCTCCCACTGTTTTTGGATTCTACCTGCATTGCTTCTTCCATCTTCCTAGTTCGTGACTATCAATAAGCAATATAAAGAAGGTGAACAATGAATATGAGGTTCACATACCTTTCTT
This sequence comes from Torreya grandis, assembly GCA_037957365.1. NCBI lineage: Eukaryota > Viridiplantae > Streptophyta > Pinopsida > Cupressales > Taxaceae > Torreya > Torreya grandis. The sequence continues at coordinate 2,623,719 of JARHVA010001262.1, read as the reverse complement.
GACCTCCACATGGGTGTTTCAGACTTAGTAATTCACCCAACATCTGTTCCAGTGACCGATCTAGGCCATCTCCCAGTCTACTCCCGATCGATGTCAGTTCCCTGCACTGATCCTGACTACCGACGTCATTTCCCTGGCTGACACCGGTGTCCCTCCTACCAATGTCGGTCCTTGTGACCAACATCAGACTTCTCCTGTCTGACCTATCAACCCTGCTGGTCTGCACATGACTGATGTTGGTATCTGGATGACTAACGTCGGTGCCAAGCTACCGACATTGGTGTCTATGTGTTCCTGTAAGTGATGAAATTTTCATCCGCAAGCTCTTCTTGGATCAAACCTCTATCCATGCTACCCTGCTCAGACTTATTCAGCCCCTGTGACTGATCTCTGTCCTTCATCTCCTCCATAAACACCAAGGCTTCTTTGTTCCTATCAAAAGCATCAAATTTCCTCTTTCTGTAATGAACTGTATCTATGCTTTCCAAATTTGAACACATACCTTTTGAATCAAGAACTTCCATTCCCTTCCTATTCTTGTGACCAAGCCTATTAGGCCACATCTTTGAATCTACACCAGAAGTGGAATCAATAATACAAGTAGATATATAAAGAGTATCTACTTTCTTACCTCTTGCTAGAACAAGTGCTCCCTTGGTAACCTTTCAAGAATCCGTTGTGAGGGTTATTGTGCATCCCTCATCTCCCAACCTTCCTACAAAAATCAGACTCTGCTTTAGAATCGGAACATGCATGACCTCTTTCAACACCCACGTGTTGTCAATCTGCAATCTCAGCTGCACTTTCCCTTTGCCAACTATCTGACAAGGCGTACCATCCCCTAAATAAAGAACTCCAAAGTCTCCTTGTTCATACTCGTAGAACAAATCTCTATTTGGGGATGCATGAAAAGATGAACCAGAATCTAAAATCCATGATCCTACCTGACTATCTAAAGAAAGTATGAGAGCATCCTGCATCACAATATTTGCATCCTTTACTTCTTCCATACCTGCATGTTGATTCTCTTTATCTCTCAACCAACACTCCTTCTTTGTATGTCCTTTCTTTCCACAAAACCAGTAGGTAATACCTTTGGACTCGAATCTCCTTCCCGACCTTGATTTCCCTTGCTCAACCTTCTCCCTTTGCCTTTCCCTGCTTTCTGCACTTAGAGCATTCCCTGATGATTCACCTGTGCTTCTCCTGCGTATTTCTTCATTCAAGATCACACTCACAACATCATCAACTTTTAAGATTTTAGAAGCAGATGCAGAGTTACTTACTGCCATAACCATACCGTCCCAACTTTCAGGCAAAGAACATAAAATCAAGAGAGCCTTTACCTCATCATCAAATACAATATTGACTGAAGCTAGTTGGTTTACCAAACCATGGAAATCACTGAGATGAGTATGTACTGATCCACCTTCCTGCATTTGCAAAGTAAATAGCTGCTTCATAAGATATACCTTATTAGAAGCCGAGGGCTTTTCATATAAATTTGCCAAGGACTTTATCAACTCTTCCGTTGTCTTGCACTGTGATAAGATGGAAATCACAGATGATGCAAGGCTCAACCTTATGGAACTGAGAGCCTTCCGATCAAGAACGTTCCATTCTTCATCCTTCATATCTGTGGGCTTGCATGCAACCCCACCCAACGGTAAGTACAAATCCTTCTGATACAGATAGTCCTCAATCTGCATCCTCCAATGTTGATAATTCTTTCTGTTAAACTTCTCCATTCGTATCCTACTTTCTTCTGCCATTGTTGAACTCCCACTCAATCAGAAAACCCTGTGAATGACCTGTAATAAAAAACAATACCCTTCTTCCTACAAACCGTAGCTCTGATACCACTTGTCAGGGGATCTGTAGCTCTACCAATTAGAGCACAATTGATTACTATCTTATATGCAATTAAACACAAAATTATACCAGAATGATAAAGTAGCTAGAAACATGAGACAACAAAGAATTTGAGAGACAATACACACTCTTTGTATTAGATACTACTAGAAGAAAATACAATAAGGAAGATGCCACTTCTTCCTCCACCTCAAAGGCTTGCCACACCTCAAGACCTTCTTCCCTCTCTCTCTTACTCAACACAACAACTCTAAAGCTTGACTTGTTATCCCTCCTTGAATGCTTCAACTGATCTCCTTGACCTTACACCTGTAGATCTCCTTGACCTTGCTTGCTTCAATGCTTTTACTTGCCTTAGAATTAATTTACAATACATGCCTTATGGGTCTATAAATAAGATCCCATGCTTACAAAAATAGAACTCTAACTACTAAAATTAGACACACAGCTCGCGACTTAAATTAGCCCCTTAGCATGCAAACACTCGGTTCAACTAATTGACTGTTCCTCAATATTAGTTCTAAAAATACACAAGTGACCGACGCCCGTCCCTGCTGGTCTGGTGCTACCGACGTCGACCGACTTCCTGCCGTCGCCGGTTTCCTTCTCCACTGCACTTGACCAACGTCGGTCATACTGCTGACACTGGTGGCTCTGGTTCTTCAGCATCCTTCCTTCTAGTGTCTGCAAATAGTTGAAGCTTTTAGCTCCACACCACAACAACAACTTCTTCAAGGCTCTAGTACCATGTTAGGAATGGTAAAGGCATTCCAACCCAAAAATCTAAAGTCTTGGCAACAGAAATATCACATAGGACGCTGCATATATGATATGCAAAAAAAATACATATATATTATTTAGAAATGAAGCATAATAAAGCATCCTAATACAAAGGAAGGAACTTGCTTGTATAGGCAAGGTACAACATGGAACTAGTTAAACTAGCCAATGTGGGATAAAGCCTCACGTAGGACAAACTCACTAGAAGACAAAATAGCTAGTTAAGACACTAGCAAATGTGAGAAATACACATGAAATACATACTGTAATAGATAAAGTGGTTTAAAATGATAACTAAATCATGAAAATGGTTTTCATGACATTTGAATCTAATGATAAGTTTATCCATGTAACTTTTAATAATGTTGTGTATGACATAGTGAAATATGTGGGTAATTTGACCTTAATAAGTGTCTCTTGAATTTTAAAGTACAAAGGGCATCTTAAAATAGAAATAGGTTCCCCATTCAATAGTAAAGGTGGTTTCAAGTTGATCCTTAGTGGTAATATGAATTTGATTATAATAAAAAATAATCTATGGGGAACAATGTCTCATAGTTAATTGTGGAATTAATAATATAATAAATTGATGTTAAATGAAAGTTATCTCATGGGTATGAAATTTATCTTTATGGGAAAACTTCTGTTGCTTTTGGCACATAGGTTTTACATCTAGATATGTAAATATTTTATGGATAACTATATTGGGTTCAATGTGAGGCTTGTCTTCATATTACCATGCAAAGACATCATCATGATAATTTTCTAAAAATAGGTTATAATTATCTCTCTTTAGGTTAAATCTCCTTATGATAAGAAATGACTTAGGTTTGGTGGATGTACCAAAATTAACTATTTGATATTATTTTACAAGCATCATGTTCCCATATTGAAAATGATATGGAGCTAAAGGAAGTTTAAAAATAGGATCAATTTTAGGGTCAACACTAGTGATGAAAATATTGAAATGAGGTCCCTTTTCTAAAAATATCCAAACTTATGATGTCGGTGGAAAATTTGAGGCTCTCAAGCATATAGTAATTCTAGGATAGATTCATCACTAGGAGTGTAGGTAATGGTCATAATATTCGGCATCTACTTATAAATCAAAATTCCAATTAGTTTTGTTATCTAAGATATTATACACACACACACACACACACAAACACACACACACACACACACACACACACACACACACACACACACACACACACACACACACACACACACACACACACACACACACACACACACACACACACACACACACACACACACACACACACACACACACACACACACACACACACACACACACACACATAAGTGGAGCATATGTATACAAAAAAAAAACCATCCTACATTAAACCATTGTAACATGTGATGAGCTTTGGGTGGGCCATAATTATACAACATAATTCTCACATTATCATTTACTAATAACTCTCTTATAATGACTTTTAAATGTATTAATCTCCGTGAGTGCCTGCCTTGAAGGGTGCACTGGGAAAGGTGTGCAAAAGTATTATGGTGCTTTATGAGAGATATTACTATTATATATTGATTACACAATTAATACTATTAGTGTGACCTCATCTAAGTTTTTACCCATCTACCTTTGCTATTTATCTCTTTTCTAGACTTGTTAGATTCCATATATCATACAATATCAGGTTGGATGATACCATATGTTTTGTGCCTTCATCCTTCCTATACTATTTTGGTCATCTTGATATATTTTTAAGCTTGTATTATAAATTTTTTATTATATTGGATTGGATGATACTATTATATGTTAGCCAACATCTTTAAAATATATCATCTAGGTTGATACTATTAGCTTAGAGTCTAGGGTTGATTTTGGGTATTTGGTCAATACATATAGGGGTAATATCTCAATCATATCATATCATATATCTTTTATTCACTCTTTTATCATAATATCCACTAGATACATTTGGGAGGGTTAGTGGCTTAGAACCTTTTTTTTTAAGTATTATCTTATGGTGTATTAAATCTCAATAAGAAGAGTCAATGAGAGTTAGTAGTTGTTGATATCTTAGGTTGTCATCCAGCTATTTGAGGTCATTAATTTACAACATATATTGAAAATATCTACTTGATCCAAGGGGGATATTGAAGCATCAATAGGTCCACCACAAGGTAATCATTTCTATCCCTACACCCTTTCATTTATTTACTTAGTTTATTGTATATATTTTTTTTTTTTGGTGGATGAATGCATGTGTATCATTATTTAGGCTATCTCTATATCAAATAAGCTAGTGTAGCCATAGGATCACATATAACTTCCATAAATCACTTATGTTGCATAAACCCCCATTTTTAATGACCATTTCACTTTAACCATTTACAATCATTAAAAACCATCTTTAGTTTAGTTTATACCTTGTACATAAATTTTTATTATAATCATAATTTAAATTCATTGAGGTTTAGTAAGAGATACATACTTGTAACATAGGATTATGATTTACAAATCCTATGTTATATATACGAAACTAATTTTATCCTTACTTGATTTTTTGAGTATCTTAGCCTCTATTTGATTAACCTTAATTGAGTCCTAGTCTATTGAAAGAAAGAGGATATTTATAGGTCATCTTAGCCCATACATACACAATCCAACTCTTCATGTGATTCAAAATGGACACATAATATATCTAATGATTTAAGGAAGCATCATATCAAAAACATTTCAAAGAAAATAAGGATTTTTACCATCACACAAGTGTAATTTATCCCTTATTATTTCAATTTTCAATTTTAGATTTTAGATTTCAAATATGGATATTGACTACTTCATTTATATTAATTGCATACATATAGTGACAAACACAATTTAATAATAATATTAGGTGGGATAACTACGTGATGATATTTTTTTTTACTTTGATTATTTGATATGTAGACAATGGTTGATCATTAAATGGGATTGATTGATGCCAACTCAACCCATTATAATTTCTAAAATTTTGCAGGTTTCTTTCCCTCACGAGCATATATAGGGTTTCAAGGCAAAGGAGGATTATTATATATATTTTCACATCATTAGTTTTTAATATCATAGAAATATAGTAAGAAAATACAATTTTAAGTGACTACATAACTATTTTAAAACACTTCTATGTAGGTTAGTACTGACTAGTGTAGACACCTAAAAGTGGCCACCAATGACTTTCAACTAGGATTTTGACTAATTTCTATCAAAATGCACAATTTGGATTAAAAACACTAAAACACATTAAACGAGTTTAAATATTTATATACAAGTTCAAATTTTAGCTATAGTATCGTTAAATGAGATAATATAATTTATAAAGAAGCTAACTTTGATCAGATCATTTCGAGTCAAAATGACATTTTCATACTTGGGTGCTCTAGATTGTTTTTTTCTACCATATTTCTTAAATAAGACATGTGCCTTTGTTATTTTATGTTGTAAATGTTCTAAATATGATAATAGATCTAACTCATCTAACATCACATTCTAATTCTAATTTAGTCACATTTTGAGCCAATAATATGACATTCTAACTAATTTGATTAATTTATGTACCAAAGGCCAAGATTTGCACCAAAATTGACTAATCATTATTAAAGATAATTAATTCAAATCAATAACCGAATTAATAATTCCATGGAACTTGATAAATATTTCTTTTTAAAAATTGATACTAAAAAACTACATCATCAAATGACATCATTTCTTGGGAAGACATCCCTAGGACATAAATGCATAAAATATTAGGATTAATCCCCCCCATGCCTATTTAATGCCTCTCTATTACAATTATTTATGAGGGAATTTATTTAATTTGTCCTCTAAAATTTAATGGTTCTTATCCATATATCTTCATCTTGAGATGGATGATTTAGGTTCATTCTGGTCATTTTGCAAAATCTATAAACAGGAGGCCTTGCCTATTGATTTTTAGGATCTTTTAAGTGAAAGTTACCATGCCCAAATATATTCAAACCACATCTTGATATAGTTTTGTAATGACCAATTATTGAGATAAGCTTCACACAAGCCAAAACCACAAGCCAAAAGTGCCAAGAAGAGATGAAGATAGCCACACTCCATTGAAAAGATCTCTTGAAGCATACACCGAGTAAGCCAAAGAAGGAGCCTTTTGGAACAATCAAGGATTTGGTAAGAAATTTGTGTTTTGTGTTCATATCTATCATTTATTTCCATTTTTAGCTGTGTTTTCAAATGGTTTTTCCTCATTAAGCTCCCCCTAGTGACTATGCCTAGAGATGTTAAGCTAGTTAGTGTGTTTCTTTCATTTTATTTCTATTTTGGACCTAACACGATACTAACCATCCTATCTTGAGTCAAATTCCTAGTCTACAACTAGTAGGTTAGTGTCAAATTGTGATACTAACTTGGTCATACAAAACTAAACCATCACAAGAATTTGATTATTTCCTAAATTGAGTGAACTAGAGGTGTGATTTATCTTTATTTCCACTTTTAGAATACATTTACACTCAAAAAATAAACCATAAAAATAGTTATCTTGATTTTTTTATTACTTTCCATACTTAGCATATGCCTTTATCAAATTAAAAGACATAAATTATTAATCATTCAATTTTAAATATATGAGTGAGTGCCATATATATTGATTTAAATTATATTAAAAATTTCTATCTTAATTATATCAATCTTATTACATTGATCTAAATCATGATAAAACACTAAGTACACAATTCCTTTAGTATTTCTATAAACAATAAATTATAACTGATTAGTAAAATTATGTTGGCTACATGCAAATTTTTTTAGTTATCATACATCATAAAAAAATTGATTATTATATAGTTTTATTTTATCAAGTGTACTAAATCCAAAAATAAATAAAACAATAACCTATGAGAATGGAATATACACATAAATTCTCACAAGAATAATCTAGGAAAGTCTAAAAAATAAGAAATGAAAATCATGCACTTGGTTTTGCTATAAAATGTGAGGTTGACCTTGTATGAGTTCCATAAATCTCAAAATATGTTCCTAGTAATAATTATGTTTTATAAATTTAAGTCTCAAAACTATGTTTATTTTTTCATACATATTTTATTATAACTTTTGGTAATAAAAATCAAAGCCAAATAAATTGGATTTAAAATAAAAAGAGTAGCTTTAGGAAATGTATTGAATATATCCCATCCTGGGAATAGGTGGTACATTATATGTGTGTTGAAAAAATAAATATTGAATTTCACTCAGATAAAGGAATAAAATAGTATGAATATATCCATGTCCTAATATCTAAAAATAAAAATAGTTGGAAGATATACCCTCTTTTGAGATGTGGGATAAACCTTTGAAGTTGTACACAACTTAATAGAAGTTATTATTCTCATCATGTGTGAGATATGAAATAATATAATTGGTTTATAACATATTATTATTCCATTATATAATCACATGTGCCATAGATAAATTACCCACCATATGCCTAAAATGTTGTCTATATAAACAAAAGTGTAATAATTCATAAGTCGAAAATTATAACCAATAAAGTAAGAAGATAATATTTTCTAAGTATGAACCATGTAAGATATGTAATTTTAGGAATAATATTACCCAAATAGGAAAAATATAAAAAAAATGTCAGTGTAATGGTGATTTATATGTAACCTTAATTAGCGGTCTTAATTAAGAGATGACTTAGACTAGGTAGCCCTTATAAATCAAAATAAATATGAAATAATATGCACCAACACAACCTAGATATTTATTAGATTTTATAAAAAATGCATATATCAGGCACAAAATATACAAGGAATCTATAATCTCATAATGAGAAATGTTACAACACTAGATCCTAAGACTTTTAGTTGTTAATTCATAGTATTTGCAAGTGTAGTCTAACTCTTAGAACAATCACCCAAAATTATATTTAAGATATAATATTATTTTAAACATATTTTTGATAAGTGTATGGACATGCTTATAAATTATCAAGATCCACCTACTTATATTAAGTGCTTGAACTCCCACTAACAACATTAACACATCTTTGTATGCCAAAAATATTAAATGTTCCTCATAATTACAAGGTCATGTTACATATAAATGCATCACGACTTACTAAATCATATGAAAAATTAAATCAATCCATAATATCTTCCCATGAATTTTTGAATTAAATTCACAATAACCAATAATGGATTCTCTCATAATAAATCACTAGGATATATGCACCCAAATCAAGTGCAGATGAAAACATCTGCATGAAGTCACATGACTTTGAAATAAACACTTAAAATATAAACCCTTGTATTATTATACTCATGTACTCTCAAAAACATGATTGCATATTACCATACATGCCTTAAACAGATAGTAAACCATCACATGGTTTAAACAATGAATGAAACCCCTCTACAATAAATATATCAACTTTGTTGGTTTTTGTAGTGAAGAACCATACCCTACAAGGATCTAAATACATGCTATATTTCTCAATAAGATATCATAAAATTATGAAATTACTCATAAATTCTCCATAATATCACACTTTCCAAAATAATAACACTATTTCTTACACAAATATTTGTAATCATATTTATTAAAATATCATTTATATTTGTGCATGAAAAATATATTTGAAAAAATATTATAAACATTTGTTCACTCGTAGGATATGCAAAGTAAATTAAATATTTAGATTAAAAAAATAAATATACACAATAAGCAACATAAAAACCAACACACAAACAAATTTCCTAAACTAACATATTTTTTTGGTTGACGCAAGATTACACATGAGCCTGGAAGCTTTTGAATCATAAAAATTAGGTAAAAAAGAAACATGAGTTCTTACTCATGCAAACTATAATACATATGTTAATGTTATTCCTTGGCTTACTGCTTCTAATGTGGTTATACATGTTGCATGCTATTCCTCATTCTTTTCAATTTACCGAATAATATTTATATATATTTCTTCATACAGGATTTACAACTCATGTGTAAATCACTTATTTCCATTCATTATGCTCCTTTTCTATCATTTTTTATCCAACAAATTCTTGAGAATATAATTGATTTCCTTCACTACTATATCCTTAATAATATTGATACAATTCAACCACATTAAAAATATACAATATATCAATCTATTTATGAAACTAAATCTCATATCTCTTCTTTGCAAAATTTCATAATATTTTGTATGGATCAATATTTTCTAGTTTAGTTTATCATGAGTTCCCTTTGGAAATCTCTCTTTTATCAAGTCTACCAAAACTAAGTCTCCCACCTAATATTATTCCTATATTGTCTTCTTATATATTCGCTAATTTCATCTAACAATTAACACAATTGATTATACACTTTTTGCATATTCTTTGCAAAATTATCTAATTCAACACTTTTTATTTGTTCCCTCTTCATGCCATGAAACTCCAAAATCCCTCTTGGACTTGTCTTATAAACAATATAAAATTATTTCATCCTTGTACTCCTATTCATTGAATTATTATATGGAAACATAGCTTAAATAATAATATTATGCTGTGTTCTTAGATTTCCTTAAATTAAACATCTTAATATATTAACCAAACTTTTATTTATTACCTTTGTATGTCAGTCTAACTAAGGATTATATATAGAATTGAACTCTGATTTATGTTTAAATTCATCCGCAATGTTAGAATTGAACTCTAATTTGTGTTCAAATTCATCCACAATTTTCTCCATAAATGTCTCAAATAATTTCACATATTTATTATATTCTATGTTATGTCAAACATGTATCCCAACTATCTCTATGAAAAATAAGTTAGCAATATTTATCTCATTACTAGTCTTCCTACAATTAAGAAAATGTTCCATCTTCAAAACTTTGTCCACAATGACAAATATAGAATCATTTCATGTTTGTGTTTTAGGAAAACCTAAAACAAAATCCATACATATATCCAGCTATGACTTCTCTATAATAAGCAATGGTTGATAGATCCATTAATTTTGAATTTTCCCTTTCACTAGTTGGGAAAATATACACTTTTAAAAATATTTTGAAACATCCATACTCATTTATGGCTACAAATATTTTTTTTTCACTTGTGCTAATGGTTTTTCATAACCAAAATGGCCTAAAAACCTCCAATATGTTTTTCCTTGATCATATTATTATATATTTAAGCTATTTATATATAAAATTTCACTAATAAGAACAATAATCCATCTTGGAAAATAAAATCTAACCATGGAATTCCATTTCCACTCATCGATTTACACATGCTTTCTTGCTTATTAAAAAACTCATATTTTTCATATTGTTCCTTCATAAAATAAAATCCTATGATTTTTACTCTCAATTTATTCAACAAAATAATTATGTGGTTTAGTGTATTTGTTACTCTGTTTGACTTTCAAATCGTGCTTCAAAAATAATGGATATCTCTATAGGAATTCAACACACTTCATATATAACTAAATTTAGCTTACTCATACTAGTAATAATCTAAAATTATTGATTGTCTATAAAAGATAAAAAATTATTAGGCAACAATTGATGTCTCCATTTATTTTCGCTTTCACATTGCATATAACTCTTGTTCATATAGTGAATATTTGTGCTTCACATAATTTAATTTATAACTAAAATATGTGATAGGTATTCCTTATTAAATTATCTAGATATGGCCTAGAATAGTGTTATATATCATAATACAAACACCCTAAATACTTGCATAATAAATATATAAAATATTATAAACAAAGTAACAATAATTCATCTAAGTAGCCTAGGTACCTATTTTGATTAAGAGAAATTACCTAATTATACCAATATAATAGCAATATCAGTAGGTGTAAACTCAATGGTTTTGCCTTTAGCTAAATTTATGATCTAATATATGAAGATGAGATTCACATACAATTCTAAAACATGGTTTTTTTTTAATATACCATATGCCATATCAATTGTCCCTTTGCGTCAACAACTATAGGACTAGATTTACATAGAAAATTTAGCTTTGAAAAATTGGTCAATATTTTCAAATAGGGAGTTTTCATGTGCCATATGGTGAGATGCTCCTAAATCAATAATATATTTAGACATGTGATCCTACTATTGTAAAAATTTCTAATTTTATATGGAGAGGGGGAAGTTTCATATTTTTCATATTTGTTTCTCTATCATTTTATTGAAATAATGATGTTCAACATGGATTGGTTTCATGTAGAAATTAAAACACTCTTGATTCACATTGCCATTTTTTTTCCATTTTCTTTTCCATTTTAAATTTTTAAGGATTTTTTTGAGCCAAGTGATTTCTCTTAGGCTTGGGCTTTGATTTACATTTTTTCTTGAAATGGACCTTACCTTTGCCAAAATTTGGTTGTGATGTAGCATTATATTCATTGACCACTAATGTATACTACTTAGTACCTTTAGGTTATATTTCCTCAATAAAAAATATGTTTTATATTCTCTTTGAGGTTTTTCATAGAACTTGTCAAAATTTGGTGCTACATATGAAAATTACATAGAGTATTTATGTGTGTACTAGTTTGAAATAAAACATGAGTAAGGATGACTCAATTTATATAAAATATTCATAAAGAGTGTTTCATTAGTCTTGGTTTCATCAATCTCAATAAGTATAAAACTCAAGCACTTGACTTGAGTTATAATGTTCTCATTACGAGAATAGTTTCCTAGACTAAGAGTGGCAAACTCTTTTTTTATCCAACATGCCTTCATCTTACTATGATTTCCAAAAAGTTCCTCCAATGTATTAAAAGCTTAATAAGTTTATATCATAAAGGTGCACTTGCCCTATGACCCAAAAAAAAAAAAAAAAAAAAAAACTCTTTTCATTCTCATGGAAATGTTAGTCTATGGAATTACCACATATATATTAAATATATATGATAAACCATTTCTACCAAAAAAATGCCCTCTACTAATAAATTTCACTATTTTCTTATAATAGATAGAACCCAAAATATGGATACTAACACTAAATCTTGACATGCAATATTATAATTGAAGCTAAACATAGAATAATACAATTAAATCTAACTTGAGTATTGTAATAGTTCAGATCTAACAATTGTAACTAGACTTATTTTTGGAAATACTAGGCTAAGGTGTGTTTTATATATATGTAATTTTATATGAATACATGTTTGTAAATATGAACATGCCAAAATGTCACTAAACATAGAGATTTTAATCCTTGTGCATCTACATCATCCCATCTATGAATTATGAAGAGATTAACTCCATAGGGTTAACCACTTACCAGTGCACCACAAAATCAAATAGTTAAGAGGCTTCCTATTCAAAAAATAAAAATTCCAAGGCACTTATTATATACTATGAGTTACATGGAAGTTAAGATATCCATACAATTTTTAATAGATTTAGGATTGTGATGGTACCTCTCACACCACAGAATAGGTAAAATTTATTACCACATTTCCTATAATGACATATCTTATGATTTTTACAACTTTTGGAACACAATTGTAAGCTATGTGATTTATATAAAATATAATTACTTCAACCCTTAGTATCCCACTAAGTTCACCAATTTTTAACCAACCATGATCCCATAGATGAAGTGAAAACATATTATTGGTTATTTTTAGTAACCAACCAAATCTAATTTTGAAACTTGAAATATAAAAAATATAAAAGTATATAGATATGAAAACTAAAAAGAATGTTCAATGTAAATAAAAAGAATGAAAAATTATAGACTTGATCTTTAAAATTACATGAAAAATGAGATGAAGCTTCTATATCTTTGCCACCATATTAAATTATTTAGATAGGGTTAAAAATTATTTTACCTAACATAAAACAAAAAACCATAATACTTACATAGTAAATATGTAAACTCTTAGATACAAAGTAGCACATTTTCAACCGAGTATCATAACTAACTCTTTTTATTAAGAGCATTAGCCTATTTATGCCAATATAATAGTAATTCTCATCCACAATTTACCTCACCCAATAGACCTCTATATTTTTATATAGATAAAAGAATAAGTGTTTCATGTTCAAATTATTTCATTAACTAATTTACCCATTCATTTATCATGAAGGTCAAATTGGAATTGTACTAGTCTAATCATAAGGGACCTATGACTGAATAAATCACTTCTAAGTGTGCAAAGGGTATTTTAATGGTTAAATGAATATGTTTTAATAATATATAAAGAATTAACTATTTTGTTGGAATTAAAATATTTCATTCCAACAATAAATTTAAATTATAAGGTAAGTATTAACTTTCAATATCAAAAAGTAATAAATATCATTAATATAAGACCAAATATCAAACTTAAATACAATAATGATCACTTTCCAATGAGTAATTATAATCCATTTCTTATCAATTTATGAAAATCTAAGATTTGACAAGTAATTAAGAATGTTTGAACCTCTAAGATGTAATATTTTCCCATAAAATTTGATTTTAAAGATAAGATGGTAATATTTGATATAATTATGATATAAGAAAGAGAAAACAAATAATTGAAAAGAAACTAATTTAAGAAAAGAACAAAAAACTAACTATAAAGGAAAAAAAAACAAGCTAAGTACTAACAAAAAAACTAAAAGTTTTATAACTTGAGTCATATAGAAAGATAAATATTTCATTGATAAACCATAAAATATTCATAACTTATTACTAAATATTTAAAAAATAATTACAACTTTAAGATACTGCACAATCATCATCTAATGTATGAATTATTCATCATTATTCAGGTGAAGTTCATATTTGATTCTATGTATAAAACTACATTATTATGTAGTCATCAAAAATGTTAAAATCTTGGCCATTTTTAGATAATATGTTTATAAATGAATAATCAACCTATATATACCTAATGTACCAAACAAAGTCACTTCACTGTCAGAGGATATGTTGTTCAATCATCTTACATGAAACACTCAATCTCAGAGATTTAAGATGGAAAAGAGGCATAGTATGAAAGATTGAATAATAAAATGTTCTAGTACTTGTATGATTTCCTCTATTGAAATGATTCCCTTCAATTCCTTTTAAATCTTCACTTAGGGTTTAATTGTGTTTTAAGTAGTTATTATCCCTTCAATTAACTTAAAATTTAGTTTGAATTTTGTTAAAAGTTAATTAACTTTATTGAATTTGGGTTAAAAAATTTAAATCACTTTTAAATATAGTGATTTTATAAAATAACTCAATAAAATTATTAAATAAAACCAACATACAATTATTTGTCTCTCAGATGGGGGGAAGGGTTATATAAGTTATATTGTTGAAATTAGATATCTATAACAAAAAAAATGCAAGAATGAAAAATCAAGTGGAAATCACAATTAACACTAAAAGTTTCAATAACATTCATTGTCAATTTACTAAACAATTGATCTAAAATGACATTTTATGTTCAAACCAAAAACCGATCAACTATCACCACAGTAATTTTTTTATTTTATTATCATATTACACTAAAATATTATGAATATATTTTGAACATGTAGTGGTGTTATTTTGGGCTTTATCAAACTAAGATTGAAAAGCATATATCCACACTTGTATTTTTCTGAGCATAAATAACTAAATAAATTTCCAAAGTATATAAGCATTTGAGATCTTTTCCATTTTAACTCAGACTTAATCTATAAATAAAAATTTCATTTTTCACATGAAACCAAAATCTTCAAACTCATATATAATAAACTAAACAAAATTAATGACTAAATTTATTATATGGGCACACCAATTTTTAACATGAATTATTCAGCCTTAAACCGTCACCCAAAAACTTTTGAATAACAAAATATAAAAGATGAAACCACATCAAAACATTTTTTTGAAAATGGTCATTTTTGTATAATTTTAATGAGGTAAAAAATGGCATTCAAATGGTTGTCATATTATTTTCTTTCTAGTCTACAATGATGGTCACTTAGCAATCAAATTTAACCAATTTTTTTTTTATGATTGAATAAAAAAATTATTAGCACAATAAAAGGAATTTAAACATGGAGAACTTTGATTAAAATTTTAATATTTTAAGGCCAATATTCAAGACAATATGTACATTTAAAGAACATTTATATGATGGCATTTAAAATCTTTCTCTCTACAAAAAACTTAAATGAAATGATAAGATAAAATATATTGAGAAAGACAACTCATGCATGCATTTCAAATAATTTTCACTTTGAAATAAAAACTAAATAACATTTTTGATTATTTATATCAACTACCTATACCTTTCAACCATTTATAACTTGTGGTTTGTAAAAAATTATTCATGTAAAATATGTGTTTCTAAGGGTATGAATAACCCAAATGATATGCCTCTTTTAGGAAAGTGAATAAAGGCTAAAATCTATTCAAAACAAAAGCAATAACTTATAGCATGATTCCTCAAATCCTATAAATAACACACCTAAAGAGATAAATATTTATGATTTAATGACATGCAAATGAAATTTTAAATCAGATAAATATTCTTCATGTGATAGATTCATTCATACACATCTAAATATTATATTTTCTAAAAAATATTTTTCTATGCCAATAATCACTCAGATGATATGATTTATAATAAAATATCTATCATATCTAAAATTGAAATAAGTAAAGCTTCTCTATGGATAAATATTTATGATTGAATAACATGCAAATGAAAATTTTAAATTAGATAAATATTCTTCATGCAACAGATTCATTCATACACATCTAAATAATATATTTTCTAAAAAATAATTTTCTATATCAATAATCACTCATACTTAGTTTTTTTTTTAGATGATATGATTTATAATAAAATATATACCATTTCTAAATTTGAAAAAAGTAATGCTTCACTATGTAGAGATATTGAAAATTGCAAGGATAGATAATCAAAATAAAAAATTAAATCAATTATACCCTAGTTTCCAATCTATATTAGTTACATAAATGGCTTCATTCAATATTGTACTTGTTTTATTGGAAAATTATGGATAGCTCCAAAGTGAAACCTTTTCAAAAAATCTCTTCTATTTATTTTACTAAAAGTTATGCCATCTTCTTTAAAAAAATATATCTTTATTTGTATTTAGGTATAACTAAATTTCCACTAAAATAAGTATGTGTCATTCATTGGTATGAAAAGTATATTTAAAAATCATGACTCAAAATAATCTCCTTTAAATTAAAACTCTCAACTTAGGCATTATCTACCAAGACTTTGAAAGTTCCATAGTAAACCAATATTTTCAAACCTTAACATAACATTTAGAATTATATTAATTTATTAGGATCTTTAAAAAAATAACCCTAATAAAATAATAAAGGATTAGGTATAGACTATGAATATTTATGCAAAATGTATTTTGTAGTAAATAACTATACCATGGAAGCATATAAAAAACAAAACTATTAAAATTTATTCCAAAATAAAAACTCACCATTGCAAGAACACACACACACACACAAACTCAATGGGACCCTTGTATTTATTTTTTCATGTGAATTTGTATCACTCATAAAATCATTTTTATCACTAATTAATTTTAAAATAACTTAATATATGATATCAAAGTGATCCATCCACTACACAAACTCAATTTATAATTCAAATAAAGGCCATTTATAAATGAAACTACTTATTTGTCTCTTCAGTATTCATAAATCACACATTATTAACATTTAATTCTCATATTCATTGATAATTACATTAAAAATTAATCGAGTACCAAAATGACAAATAATAAAACAAGTGTAATGATGAAACATGTAATTTAATAAATTTGGCCTTCACCACATACAATTATTAAATAATGTAATAAAAGATATTTAACTATAGTTTTAACATTTTCAAGTTTCTTAATAGGATAGAAATATTCATGACAACAAGAGGCTAGTTTTAGGGATAGGGTTTTGGTGATTAGTTACAAAATAGAATAAAACAACAATTATTATTTTATGATAAATACGAGGTTATTTAAGGTCCCCAACCATAGAAATGAGTTTTACAATAAAACACCATAAAAGGCATGAAATAGAGACTAACAATATAATAAAAAAAACCATATATAGATACCCTAAGAGAAAAATAGTAGCAAGTCTACTGACTACACAAAAACCCATAAACAACATCAACTTGTGGGATAGTAATCTAACAGATTAGTTATCTTTTCTTTTTTTCTTTTTTTATTTTTCACCTCCTATCACAATTCTTATTTAGGATTTACCAAAACTAATTACTTATCTGAACTCTATGGTTCCAAAGTGTTCTTTTCTAGTAGGTCTTTATCTAAATCTGAGCTTTTAGACACATCATTTCAAAGGGGAGATTTGAATATTTTTTGTAATCACTTCAATGGGCACTTTTACATTAGCTAAATCAAATTTTTCTCCTCTCTTTTTATCTCTCAATTTGGTGTTTTATTATATTTATAGATCCTCAAAATAATCTTTTGCCATTAGTATCAGATTTGGTGTACTCCATTTGTTTGTTTTGGACTTTTCTCCCTTCCTTTTCATTTTTTGTGAATGTCCTTGGGGATAAAACACATAAAGATGCCCTAGTGTTTTGCAATTATGACATCTAAAAGTATTATTCTCATAGTTAAGAATTAAAACATGCTAGATTTTAGCATACTTTAAAATGATTTTATTAGGAACCTGTTTGCTTAAATGTGGCTCAACACAAAAATGGGCATAAGTGCATCAATCTGTTGAAGCCTAATCACTATCATTTTTTTAAGAATGTCTCCAAAGTATTACCTATTTCTCTATATGCATGCTATAAATGAAGAGGCAAATTTGGAAGATGAACCCAAATTGGCATATTAGTGATAGAAAGAGTGAGAGGGTTAAAATTTGGAAACCAGGGCATGATGAACAAACCTGTAGTGCTCCAAAGCCAAGGGCATTCTGAGAAGGAATTTTGGTAGTCTTGTTGATCACAGAAATGGACAACAAAAAATCCCCTAGAGCATAGAGAAATTTCATAATGGATCATCCATGTCTCATGCACCCATTTATATAAAGTAGATGTAAATGAACAAATACCATTAAATCTATAGATGATTGCATCTTCCACCAGAGTATTAAAATAAGCATCCACCTCTTCCTTTGAGATCTCTATAGAAGGGACCTCTTTCACTTGATCAATCATGTAAACTTGAGGAGGGGGAGAGATTTTAACTAGATGTGGGGTGTGGTATTATTTATGATTGCATATTTGAAAGAAGTTGGTTTAGGTTTAGAGGGATGATTTGGGCTAGCCATCCCTCCCTATAACATGGAAGACATGAAAATAATTAAGTCTTTTCATAAATAATAATAATAATAATATGGAGAAATATAATTTTACATCTCCTTACCCTAATAAACTAAACATTTATAATTAGTTGTAACCTCTAAAGAAACCTCTAGTCTCTATTTTATATCTATAACATTATCAATCCCTTTGACCTAGAAGTAAATAGTATACCTTGATAAGGAATGAACCATTAGCAAGAATTTTGGGTGATGGAATGATTTTACCTTTTTTATGGTAGCATCAACAAAACTATCAACCTTCATAGGTTTTGAATTATCTTTCGATGTTCTTGATGCTACATTCATTAGGCTTACAAGATCCACCACCAAATCTATTGAGATATCAGGTTTTTGTTGTATTTTAAAACCTATCTTGGCTATATTATCATGAGTGATGAGTGTGTTTATTTTTGTAATCTATAAATCCTTACAATAATCCCATGCATCCCCTACTTTCAATGGTATTGGTGACCAAGAGTGGATCTAACATGAAGGTGGAGTGGGCTATTCTAATCCTAATAAAAAATGATTGTATGGTGGCCATTTTTGGTGACTCCCCTATTTCACCATGCATCTTTCCTTACTATCTTGGTTTAGTAAACATCGCATTATCCTCTATCCTAGCTTGTTGAATACATCTACTCCCTTATTGAATCCTCTATTGAAAGGCACCCTAGGAAAATATCTCTTACCCAACACCTTCACTACCACCACAAATGTAAAAGCCTTAAAAATACATTCACCACTTGGCCTAATCCTAGCAGAGTCAATTGACATCTTTTTTCCTCTCACTGGAGACATAAAAATTATTATAAAAATTCAATTATGTATTTCCCTTATATATAATCTTCTCTAATAATATGTTGTAGATAAGTATGCACCAAATAGTACATCTCCATGAATTAAAAATAAATATTATGTGTGCATATTAAAACCATACAATAGTGTATGAGTAATTAAATAAACCAATATTACTTACTTGGTTCTTATCCTATTATTACGTAATTTACATCAAAGTCTACTTAAAATACCTTATTGAAATCTATCCATACCAACACTTGTTTCTCATTTATCTTGAAATTTAAATATTGGAAAATATATTATTCCTATGTTATCTATAGAAAATCCTTTATATCTTTGAACATCATATCAATTATTATGGCATAATTCTAATTTAAATTCATGATAAACTTATTGTAAAAACTCACCAATCCATGAAAACTATGTACCTAAAATTTACTCTACGGTGAAAAAAATATAATATAGCTCACATATTATTTGGATCCATATTTAAACCTTCTTGAGATATTAAAGATCCCATAATACCAATGATTCTTACTTGAAACACAAGCAAATTTTGTTATTGAAACTTCTCTATCACTTTATACAAATGTCACAAGTGTTTTCCCCTATTTTACTTAAAATAAATATGTAACAAATATACAAAATGAAAAACTTAATCAAATAATATTTTATAAGTTCATTTAAGAAATATCATGAATGTACTTGGTGTAGTAATTAACCCAACTAGCATAACCAGGCACTCATACAAACCCTATTATGTTTTGAATGTTTTTTTCAATTCATCACCTAATATTATGAGAATATATTGATATGAACTCTTTAAGTCAATATTTTTGAATTATCTTTCTTCATTCAAGAAATCTATAAAATCATTCATGCATGGAAATGGAAACCTATACTTTTTGGTTATCTTTTTAATGGATTTGGAATCAGTGCACATTACCCATTCTCCATTATTAGGCACTAATATTGTTGGTACTATAGATGGGATAAAAAATCCTCTAATTAAACCTTTATCTAACAACTCTCTTATTTATCTTTTAACCTCTAAATTATCCTTTGGAATCAATCTAAATGCCACTTTATTTGGTAAACACAAACTTGGAATGAAATTTGTGTAATGAATTATACTTCTCAAAAGTAGTAATCTATATGTTAATTCATTATACATAATCTACTGAACTTAGTATATATTTTAACTCACATGGAATTATTTCCTCTTATACTATGTGTGTGTTCACTTGTGATGGATTATAAATCCATGCATAACTTTCACTCTACTCTTTCACCTCTTATAAAATATATTTTCAAAAACCATCAATAATTTTGACCCTTGTCCACTTCGTCAAGATTATCCTTCAAAGGACTTAAAGTGTGTGTTACTCCTTATTTTCACAATGTGAATAAACATCATGTTAAACCTTTCATTAAAACTACCAAGGCCTTCTAGGTAAAAAATCAAAAGCATCCATAGGAAATGCCACATGAAACCTCATCCTTATATGTACAAATATGAAAACTTACCAAATATTTTTCATTTACCAAAAATTGATGTCCTTTCCACAACCATGAATTTTTTTATGGGTTCAAATTCTTAATTATTTTTAAACCATTTTTTTTTACCATTTATTTTTGGGAAATATTATATTTGTGACCTCTATCAACAATCAATTTGTAACATTTACATCTAGAATTATAAATAATTCCATAAAAAATATTTCTCTACATAAGACTCTTCTCATATTTTTAAGGTTTCAAAAATTCCATCTTCATCATGTGATATTATACAAGATTTTTTTATTTATCTATGTTATGAATGAATATAACACTTTATTCATCTATTTGAAGGATATTTGCATTCACCATAGTTCTTCTAATACCTTTGTTATGCACATGTGGACACTCAAATTCTCTATGGACAACACCACATCTGAAACATGTACTAGGAAATCCTAGACCTATACCTCTTCTATAGGATCATGTTTCTTAAAAGAATCCTCTATCCCTATGGGTATAAGCATCATGTATTGAAAAGTAATCTCCTCCATTTATTGCATTTTCACATAATATGATATGTTGATTCCACCTTATTTTCCATATCCACACATGAATTTTCATTTTCCTTATGCCACTCCATATTTTTTTTATGAAATTTTTTATTCTACCTTTAACACATACTAATAGGCCTAATCAACACAACACATTTTGATCATACCAAATTAATATTAAATTTATATACTTTATATATTCTTAACATCATCTTTAATATGACCCACTCTAATGGTAAGTCTATAACACTCTTGAGTGCAATATTTTACACTCAAATCCCTCTATCACATATTTTGAGGCTTACTAAAATACTTGTTATAATCCACATGAAAGAATTTATCTTTCACCTTCATGAATAATATATTCTAAATCTTAAACATATACTTTATATTACACAATATTTTATATTAAATGTGATCCCACCATAAGGATGTGTGACCTTTCAACTTTACAATGATGAACTTAACCCACTTGAGATCTTCCATATTTCAATGTTAAAATTATTTTTCCAATTAAATAATCTATTCAATGATATTTTTTGGACTCAAAGTTCTAGAATAACTTTCAAAGTCCAAATTTGGTTTACTTATCATTCTTGTAAGAAACTGAAAGAATTAATTATCATGTTCATCAACCTCTTATGTGTCCTAGTATTCCTTCACTTCTTCTATGCATTTAGTATCACTTTCATTATCTACAAATAAAACACCTTAGTGTTATGCTATCCCCATAGCTCCCATTAGTCTTTTATATCTTTTACCAGTTTAGATATATATTTAAGTCTTGGTGTTCTAGCTATTATTTCCATTCTATCACCTAAGACTTATTTGTGTGCCATTTCCTTATATATATTGATCTCTTATACACCTTCTCCATACCAAACTCACTTAAAATTTTATACAACTAATTTATACCCATACTCATAAATGCATAAAAAAAAACACTAGCAAGGACTAAAACCTTGCTTTGACATGATAAAATGTAGTTACGGTTAGGTATCTCAATTAAGAAATGTATTATATCATGCATCCCTCAAAATACATAATAAAATTTTTAATAATATGAATCAACATAAATCAAATATTTATTATATTTTATTAAAAGGATATACAACATGCATAACATAAAAAATGACACAAAAATATCATAATGAGCTGTGCTGCAACACTAGATCTATATACCTTTGCTTGATAACTCATAATCATTACAAGTGTGTCCTAACTCTAAAAATATAACTCATAATTATCCTTGTGATATAATACTATTACTAACCTATCTTTCACTATTATCTAGACATGTTTATAAATTTACAAAACCAAACTACTTACTTTAAGTGTGTGGCCCTCCACTAACAATACTAGTGAACCTTAGTGCACCATAAATATTCAGTTTTGTTCATAATTCCAAGGCACAAACATGTTACATCATAATTCATAATTAATTAATACATCATAAGAAACATTAGATAAATCCTTATCACCTTCCCATGAATTTTATAGTAAACTCATAACAAATAGAAGTGGATCCTTTCATAACACATCATAATGATAGATTAACCCAAACCAAATGAACACAAATAAATTTATAGGACTTTGTAGCTAAAATAATGATTTAAAAACACTGCACTATTATCCTCATTCATATTCAATAACACTAATGAATATTAGCCCACACACCCTAAGTGTCTAATGAATCATCGTGTGACTTACTTAGTGAACAAAAAACCTCTCTTAGAAGTCTAATAAACTATGTTTCTTATATGTGGAAGAACAAAACTCTACAGAGACCCAAATGAAAATTATACTACTTGATATTAAATAACTCTAAAATTAATCTCTAATTCATCACAATATTCTAGTTACACAAAAGGTTAACAATATTTATTGTGAAAAAAATTGTAAGCTTATTTAAACAAACATTATTTAGATCTGCATGTGAAAACAATGTGCATAAAATTACAAACATATTCACACTCACAAACTATGAAAACCAACATAAATATTTGTGAAATTAGACAAACTTAAAAAATAAATATGTGTAATAAAAAATTTAAAAAAACAACACTAAACTAGAATATGTTTTGGTTGATACATCATTGCACATGAACTAGAATTATCTTGCATCAATATTCCCCTAATAGGAAATTCACAAACAATTTATAAGAATAGGAATGATATTCTTCTCATGGGAAAAATATAATCAATTAAGAATGATGTAAGATAATTTTGGTCACTATATATTACCTTATTTTACCATAATTACATATTTAACCTCATTCTAATGTCAATAACATTAACATTAGGTTACACACCTACATTCCAATTTGAAATATATAACTCCACTTTTATGCTACCATACAACTCCTATAGTGTTGATATTGTAGAACTTAGTTTTTCAGTAATGGTAGTTAGTGACATCATGAAATTAATTGGCTATAAAGTGATTGTTACCAACTCTTGTAATTATTCAACCAAAGATTCATCTCCCTCTATTTCATATTACTTTACACATCCATTATTTGTAGTTAGTTACATATAGAAGAATGAAATTAATGAGTACATAGACACCATACATTTTATCTCTAAAATATTTTATAGAATTTAGCATTATAAAAAATTGATATTATAGTTTTACATTGGCTATCATCCTCTTATTTTCTTTCCTTATTATTTAAAACATTTCACCTTTTTATAGACACATAAATTAGCATTTAAGCTAAACCATTTAACTTGTGACCACTCTTTTGACACACTTAGCTCATGACCCATTCCAGGAATTTTGACCATATCATTATATATCCATGTGATAAATCACACCTTCAAGAAACCTAGATTAGTCAAGAATGTCCCTATTTATATCACTAAGAAACCTAAGCTCCCTAGTAGATTTAATCAAACATTCAATTTACCAATTTTTCCCACTATGATAATAATGATCTTAGTGGGACAATAACATAACCCGCTATTATTCACTTCTACAAAAAATGTCTTCCCACCAATAAATGATAATTTTCCAAAATTCAAAAGTTATATAAGGGTCATCCTATAAGTTTAATAAGCCCCATCCAAAGGAATTCTAAAAATACCATTATAAAATCACATTGTAAACCATTTTTCACATAAGAGGCTTCCATACTAAAAATCAATTGAATTCTTATTGCACATTCAGAGCCAATTCCCTATTTATCCTAATTTTGATTACATACAAACCTAGTATCCATAATCTAAAGTTTTAAGGCACCTCCAAGGTCACAAGTTATGGTTGAATCACTTAATCACACCAATTTTTCCCAACATCTAGTATCTTGTACTAGTTTCACACACACGACCATAGCATGTGATAACTACATGGATTTTGATCAATTTTTAGAGTATTGGTATGTAGGTAGCTTTTAACATTATGGATTTTAAGGTAAAAAAGTTCAACTGACCCCTCTTTACTCGATGATTGCATTTTATCTTCTTTTCTATTGAGTTAGGGTTTTAATTGGAAAATAGTTACACAATGGTCTCACATTAGATTGGAAGTTCCCACATAGTATGTATAAAAATAGGAAAAGGTGAACATAACCTATAAATATTATATTCATGTTGTCTACCAAACAAGGCCACCTTATTTAAAGAATAACACCCCCACTGTTGTCTAGTTGTAGTGTTATTGTCTAGGAACCCTTCAAGGTCATGTTATTATTCTTCACTTAATCAACATAGTCAGTCAATTAGTCTTGGATCTAGAAATAGTCTGCATCTCAATTTTATAACTAAGTTTATATTGCTCTTTTGCATTTTCCATATATATTATATTTATAGATTTAACAAGTTTTAAATTAGTTTCTAACATATTACATTTTTAATAGTCTAATTTTACACAATAGTTTATCTCATTGAGGTAATATATTTCCTTAGTTTTCCAAAAAATTGATAAAACATATTCATATATTTTTCATTCATAATTCACTTCCATTCGTGACCATCTTAAATCCATTTAATTAGGTTGTCCACTAAATCTCCTCCTAGCCCCAAGATTAGTGGTATCAGAGCTTCATAATTCATATCATTTTTGAGTGGTATGAAGATGTATTTGAACTTCTTCCATGTTTATATGCCATCTCACACAAGGTCTAATTACAAGAAGTTAGGGTTCTAGACTCATGACCCTTTATTATATTGTCATTCACATTCTCAAATTAGAGATAAATCTTTGACAACATTAAATTTATAAATTGTACACAAGATGATAGAGGATGCTTTGAAAATACAACAATAATATTTGAAAGAGTATCATTCACATGAATAAAATGTATCATTGATTATTTCTCACTACATCTCAAGTAGTAGACCCTTCCAACACCTTTCATTCTCATCGACAAAATTGTGGTAAAATGCCATACAAGGTACACATCAATCAATACATACCTATGTTTGAAGTAAAAATAGATGTAGATGTAATAAATAACTATATTAATCTAATATATACATATTACATGGTTAATAAATTCTCTAACCAAGAAAATATTAAATTCACTCTTTTGAAACTTTATTTATTAGTAAATAAATGGGTGGAAAACTACTACACTTCACATGAAAATCATGAAAATGAAGTTAACTTAGACACATGGAATGGTTTCATAGAATCACTCAAATAAATATATTACCTTGTTTGAAATTATGATTACCAATACATCAAGTTGTCTCATTTGCATTAAGGTAAATAATAATTTCTATAAAAATACACATATACCTTTCATAATTTGGTGTTTAAACTTAGAATTTGGGATTCAAATCATTTTTTTTTTAATTATAAGCCCATATTAAGACCAAATATCCATTTATATATGGATTTATTATATATTTATTTAATCATAAGAGCCTAAAAATTTACTTGTAAGTTTAAATAAAATGCCAAGGCTAAGACTAAGATAGAAAATTCTAAGTCTCAGACCAAATAATAGTCTAAATATTCAAAGAAGAATTTAAAACTAGGGAATATATCAAAGAACCATCCAAATAAGAATAAAAAATCTTTAAATGACTAGAATAAGATATCTAAGCATGGAAAGTGACCTTTAGTTCATAACTCCAATAGTGATTCCAATGAAGAGTGCAACTCTAGGAAGACTCTTCTTGCATAGCTTTAGACAATAGGTGAAAATAACACATCTTTGGATAAAGGTAAGTAAGTCATGGAATCTAAACCTAACACCATTTTAAATACCATAAACATATATACTATCCCTATGGATATAAAGGGAAGAAAAAAATATTTTGCTCTCAAATGTTGATCCAAAAATGGATCTTTTTTATATTTAGTCCCTTATGTGAACTAATTACACTATGCCCACTTGTATGTAAAAATGATTGTAAGAAATTATGTAAGACATTTCATGTTAAATAATTTATTTCAAGTATACAAATTAATGTGGGTATGATTTAAACACCTTCACATTGGTCAGGAAATGATTTCTTTGTTCTTAGACTTCATGGTTTTCTCCAAAGGATGGAACCACCCATATTGGTAGGGTGGAGGTTAATAAATAATCTTGGTAGTTACATAACCACCCATATATAGAGTAATAAATATATAACTACCAACATTTTTAGTTGGTGGTTATGTAATCTCCTCTATAAATTATGGTGGTTTTATCACCTTTGACAATATAGGGAAGGGGAACGATTATAAATACTTACTCTCCTCATGGTGGTTTATTCTAACTTATCCAAAATTTATATGGTGGATAGGGCCTGTAAATGAGTATTGATAAATAAAATAACACATTAGAGAGGTGGTGAGTTTTTTTTAAATTGGATTAACATTAGTAATTTCAAGTTTGAGTCTTGGTTTTAATTTACGCATTGTTCTTAGTTATCACATTTGGTTCAGGTGTATATGAGTTATATTAAGAATATTTTAAGTGCATAAATTTAATTATAGATGAGTTTTTATAATAATTTAATTATGTATTCTATCCATATAGGCCATTGGTAGTACCTTGTATATAATTTGTACAACATAATGGAAAGGGGAGTTTGTTTTCTCACCTGCTAGAGTTTTCCCACATTGGGTTTCTCTAGGATAATCATTGTGTCATATATGTTTTTATCATTTATTTTTCTTTGTTTATGTTATTTATAATACTAAATTCCTTACCAAGAATGTATTAAATTATGTTTACATATCACGTTCTTGGAATCAAATTTATAACGAGCTAAGTTTGTAATATTTGTGTTGATGAAGTTTAGAGTGGAATCTCCACCTAGATTGCAAAATATATTGGTATTAGATTTGATTTAGTTTTAAAAAAATTTGTGTTTTGTGTGTTTGAGTACATTACAAGTTTATGTCTATCACTAGATCTAGTAGTTTTAATGGTCAAGGTCTCCTAGTTTCATTTGAAGCAAGTATTTCCATAAGGAAGTGGAAGCAAGAAATCAAAATTATGGCCCATGATGATGTAGAATATGCCCAAGTCACTGAAGAGAATTTTAAAAACATTTGAGTATCAAACTTGACTAATTGGAGTCCATCTTAGGACTTACTATGGAGAATCTTGGTGTTTCCATGGGGAAATTGAAATCAAACAAGGAGGACATCACAAGATCCATGATAAGAATGAGGAACAACCCCATGCCAACCCAATCCATCTCCAGTCAAGGCTAAGGAAAAGATTAAAATTTAACCTTATGAAGGAGATGTGAATGTATAAAATATAACACATTGACTAGCCCAGCTTGAGGTATATTTTAGTTTGCATTAGATTAATTAAATCCAACAAATTTATTTTATAACATTAAAGTTATATCATCATGCTTTAACTTGGTTTGAGAGTTATGTTAATTCTTTAGATTTTGATAAGATTATTCCTATTTATAAGTGGGATGATTTTAATATGCTAATAAAGAATAAATTCTATCCTATTTGGTATGAGGAATAAAGTTCCATGTATTGGAAATATCTTAAACAAAATCAAGGCCAAAGTGTGCAGGAGTACACCAATGACTTCTAAGAAAAAGGGTATCTAAATGTGCAAAGATATAGTAGACTATGATATTTTGATGAAGTATGAGGGTACATTCCATAGTCACTTAAGGAGATAAATCCTCTTTACCAAGCCTACAGATGTAGATGATTCTTTTTCTCAAGCTCTCTACTTAGATATGGAAAATAATAAGCTTCATCTACCTCTTCCAATAACTCCAAGCAAAAGGGGAAATGTAAATTGGAAATGTAAGCAAAATTAGATTTTCATTTATAAAAATGATACTAAAGTAAATTTTTATGAAGGAACTTGGATACTCAGTCTAAGGATAAGTGTTGTAAGTTCCTTCTGGAATTTCATCCATTCAAAAACAATAAGAAGAAAAAAGTTATTTCTTCACTTCAAGGTGAGAATATTGGTTGAAAATTAGATGTGCATGATAACTTGTGTTACACCTCCATTAATAGATATGTATGTTTGGGTACTATTAGTGCTTAAGAGAGTGAGATTTATAAAATTTTCCATATTAAAATTAAGATGAAAAAAATAAAAGTGGGTGTTCTTTTTAATACGTCCTCACAAGTAGATTCGATAAGTAAAGAGTTGGTATACAAATTGGTGTTTGAAACTTACAAACATCCAAGAACATATTCATTGGGTTGGATAAAGAAAGGTATAAACATAAAGGTGACTCAATAATTCAAGGTTAAGTTTGTTATTAATGCTAATTTCATTGATGAAGTTATAGTGGATGTTGTTCCTCTTTATGTGTATGGTGTAGTGTTCAGTAACCCATACTTGTATATCTTGGATGCCATCTTCACGAGGAGAGATAATTAATAACATTGGTAAAGGATGATAAGAGCCACAACATTTCATCCTATGAAGGATATTAAAATATATCCTTGGTAAGTACCTCCAAAGCTAAAATAGTATTAATGCTAGCAGTAAATTTGATTTGATTTTTTTGAGAGATATTCAAGATAAATAAGATGTGGTAAATATAAATTCTTGTATCATGTTTAATAATAAAAAGTAGAATTATATGGGAGAAATAGTTTAAGGAATTTTTTTAAGAGCTTATGGAATTACCTATGACTAGGTAAATTAAGCATGAAATTCATTTACTGCCTAAAAGTTTGATTCCAAATATCATGTTATATAAGTAGTCCTTGATGGATGCTAATGAGGTAAAACAATAGTTACAATATTTGATTAATCAAAAAGTAATTAATCTTAGTACTTCTCCATGTGCTTATCATCTTATTTTTTTACCTAATAAATATGTAACATGAATATTGTGTGTTGATTATAGAGCAGTTAATAAGATAACCATCAAGATAGTTACCCTCTTCTATATATTGATGAACTTCTTGATAAATTTTATCATGATAACTATATTACTAAGCTTGATTTGAAATTTAGGTACCACCATGTGTAGATTAAGGAGGAGGACATTTAGGAAACAATGTTAAAAAAAAGGGCTATATGAGTTGTTAGTTCTACCTTTCAGGTTATGCAATACACTGACTACCTTCATGACATTGATTAATGAGGTAATGATAAATTTATTGATTCCTTTGTCATTGTATATTTGTATGATATTCTTTTTTTAAGTATAAATTTTGGTGAACATGTTTACAATCTTAAACAAGATATATAAGAGTTGAAGGAGAAGAAGTTAGTGTTTAATGAGAAGAAATGTGATTTTTCCCAATAATCACTAAGATTCTTTGGACATGTGGTTAGATGTGGAGAATTTAAGATTGATTAAAATAAGGTAGAGGCCATCATTATTGGCCAATGTCATCCAATTTCTCTGAGACAAGAAGCTTTATAGGTTTAGTATAATACTTGAGGAAGTTCATTAATAAATTCTATTTTATATCCATAC
This sequence comes from Torreya grandis, assembly GCA_037957365.1. NCBI lineage: Eukaryota > Viridiplantae > Streptophyta > Pinopsida > Cupressales > Taxaceae > Torreya > Torreya grandis. The sequence goes on along the minus strand of JARHVA010001262.1, from coordinate 2,593,018 downwards.
GTTACACATCATTACAATAGGCCCTAAGATTCTTGCTTGGGGTAATAATCAGGAATATGTATTTGAATTTTTAAAAAATGAGATTAGACATTCTTCAATTTCAGCTTTGCCTAGCTTACAATTATCTTTTGAAGTAGAAATGGAAGCTAGTATTTATGTGATGGGGGCTATTTTTATTCAAGGGGGTAAGTTGGTATGATAATATTTTAAGTTATTCCATGGTGCAACATTTAATTATTTTCATTATTGTTTTTCATGGTATGCATTTGATTAAGTGTTTGCAATAGGAGTTAGTTAGTTTGGGTAATATTTTGAGTAGTTTTGTAATATGTGATGTGTTAGTAATAGTATTAATATCTTGAGTTACAATATGAGTAGTAGTATGTGATGAATTAGTGGTATGATTATAATTGGTGTAAAAATAAGCACTAGGGGTATGATAAGCATTTGGAGCAAAATATTCACTAGCATTATGGTTAAGGGGATGGGTCTTTTGAAGAGGCCCACTAGAAGTTGAACCCATCATGTTAGTATAAATTTGTGGCATGAAGGTTGAATAAGTCATAAAAGAAGATGTCATGTTGTGTGAATGAGACATAAGAGAAATAAAATTTTGAGATGTAAAGAAAGTGGTTCCCCCAAATCCATGAGAAAATGTGGGGAAAGTTCAAGAAGGTTCTTGTATATGAGGAACTATCATGAGATTATAAATGGTTGAAGGGTCCTTTCCTCTATGTTGAGGTAATTAATTGATGAAGAAGAGAATTTTAGTTATTTACTATAAATCACACTCATATTATAGTGATAAAAAAGGATTTAAAACTAAGGATGAATGAAGAGGAGTATCATAAGTAGTAATGTGAGTGAAAACATGGGCATTGATTTCATCCATGGTGGGTACCACAAGCCATGTCTTAGAAAACCTATTAGGATTAGCAAAAATAATAATGATTGTCTAATTTTATTATATATTATCCTTAAATATAAAATTAATTATGAATAAAAAAGGCTAATAATTTGATAGAAAGGAGGATCAACTAGTAAGATATAGAATCAAACGAATCAATAGTGTTCTATAATATAGGAAACAAAACAAGGAATAAATAACACCATCATATAGGTTGATTGTGTAATCTAAAGAGAAAATAAATTAACTAAAAATATACATAGTCATATAGGTTGACTATGTACTCTATATGGATAAAATTAACATGTTAAATAGATATATAGTCATATAGGTTGACTATGTACTGAAGGTAAGTAAAACTAATAGTTTTAAGAGACTATGTCGATAAGGATGATTATGTTATAAAAATAGGGAATTATTTTCCAATATAATATCTAAAAAAATATAATAAAGCACATAAATAATTAGATCAATGTTTTTGATCTAGTTGTATCACATAGCACAAACCTTACACTAATTTTGGCTAGTACAAATTTTGTAATATAAAATACAAAGATCAAAGAACAAGCAATAAAAATTTAATGGAAATTATAATATAAGTGTTAATTCATGAGTGTTTTTTATTTATAATAAAATTTGAAATTAATGTGATTTGGAGTTGGTTATAATAAAAAACTAGAAAGTATTATATGCATAGTTTCAGGTAGTTTTGGCTAAAAGTGATCTATATTGGTGATAGTAATAGCTTGGTATTAGGACCTACCCCCTCACTTCAAAATCCAAAAATAATAAGGGTGTTGGGTGATATTTCCAATATATAACACCAACCACATGTTTATGCTTGGCTAGAAAACCAATTTGACTTCCCCCTTGGTGATGAAATCCAAGTAGGCAGACGCTAGAAAGAAAAATGTTTAATGATTTTTAGTGTTAAGTGATTTGGAAGTGTGTGAAAAAGAGAAAAATAGTGTGACTAAATTGGTAAATTGAAAACTACCTAATTAGTCTATGTTTGTTACTATAAGCATGCAACTAAAATTTAAATTGAATTAATTACTATAAAATTAGGTTAATTTCTTTGACTATGAAGAGTACAGAGTTAGTTTAGATGACATTATATGAAAATAATATATAATAGAGTTGAGAGGGTTGATATTATTCTATGGAATCAAGATCTGAAAGAACATAGTTGAATAGGTACACTATGTATTCTAGAGAGAAGATAGGCTATAAAACTATGTCAAGTTAGTTAACCTAATTTGGTGTAGGGTTGTAGTTATATAGACTATAAACTTGTGAAAAATAAGATTGTTAATGAAGAATAAAAATGATAGAGAAGGTAAGAATGAGACTTGGTGATTTTGAAGATGCTTAGTTTAAAAATTTTATGTTGTGTTTCTCAAATAATAATTTTTATATTTTGAAAATAAATTTGACTGGGTTGATGCAGTCTATAAAACCTGTGTGCTAAAAATAATCTATGAATAGAGTTGACTAGGTCAACAAAGTTTACAAATCTATATGTTGAAAAAGAGAACTATGAAAAGATTCAATTGGATTTATGAAGTATGTAATCCTATGATTAAATAAGAGAATAGATTCAATCTAGTCAATCCTATCACTTGTATTTGAAGAATACCTACATAGAGAGAATAGAGTCAATTTGGAGTGAATATGTGTTAAACGTATGCATATAATGTTAGACTATAATGATAAGTTTGATATAATACTACAAAATTAAAAATATATAATATGATAATAAAATGAATGTGTATGAAAGAAAACCTACAAGGGTTAGATTCACATTGAGTTCAATATAATGTATATAATGGAAAATACAGTTCATCTACAAATTAATCCTAACTCAAAGAAGATAAATCATACTTGTGCTTCTGCTTGTTGGTACATTTAAATAATTGGGTCATGACCAAGATAAATTTTCTAGACCCAATAAAGGAGTCCCTTACCATAATAATATTAGTAGAGAGGGTTCCAGACCCTCTATTAAATAAATGCCATGCAATAACCCTAGTTAGGTCCTATGTTTTCTATATTCACAAAGTAAATGAAAATTAAATTAAATTATAAACTAGTGCTCACTAAAGCTTTTGACACAAAATGGGGGTAATAAATATAGAAAATAAAGCATGCATAGAATATATATACTTAATCCAATGTATAGGAAATCCTAATGCATGGGAGAGAAGAATATGAGATAATAAAATAAAAATTATATACTTTAACAAAAGAGAAACAAAGTTAGGAATACTTACCTTTGAAGACAAACCCACCGAGCCTTAATCTCTCCCTTGGCCAAGGTGCTTCACAAGAGGTTGTTATTGCATGTAAGGATAACAAGGATATGTCACCTTTATGATACATGAATTCTCTATGCATCTAAATTAATTCTCCACAAGATAAGATCCATATGTTTAAGTGTATTATTTAAACCCTAAGTAATGCTCCTCAAGTAGAATGGTGGATACGTAGATGCATAATAAATGATGTTATTTTTCTTCTCTTCTTAAGAAATGGAAAAAAAGTATGGGTATATATAGATTAATCTAACCCTAAACCCTTATAAAATTTTAGCTAACATATTCATCCCAATCAAACCTGTATCATTAATTCATAAAATCAAGTTAGGTCCTAGACTAGGTTGACCAAGGCTGACAAAGTCTGGTGACATGCAAATATAATTCAAGTACATGGTTAGCCTAGGTTGACTTTGTTCGATAAATGTCAAAAATAGTTTTTGGATTAGATATGGGATGAATAAGGTGGTGAATTTCTTGGAGTATTGTGTAAGGGAAGAGGCAAAGATTAGGGAAGTCTATAGGATATAGTTGTGTAAATTTCAAGTGGTGGTATATGGGATAATAATATTGTGAAGCACCAATGGTCTGCCCAACCCTTTCTCAGTGCACCCTTTAAGGCATGCACTTAGAGAGATCAAGATTAGATAGGTTCATGCAAGAGAAAAATAAAAATTAATTGATAATTTTTAAAAAATATTATGTGTATATAATTCCTTGGTGCAATCTTTAAGTAAATTACATATGATAGAAAATTAGATGTGTTGGCCGATTTCTAGGATTGGAAATTGGCCAACCCTATAGCTTAAATGGATCATAGCCTATGTTTTAAATTTTTTTATTAGTAATTATTATCACTTGTATTTTCACCCTTTAAGGATATGGAAAATCTCTCCTCCTCCAAGTGTCACAATGGAAACACCTCTAGGCTTGTGGGTAGCCTAAGGATGAGGTGAATCTCTAGATAGGTCTAGCTCCCTTGATCTACCACTTTGGATCACAAATACAAATAAGATTTGGGGGTGAAAAGGGAGAGATATAACTGAAATAAAAATATTATAATGGGATTGATACACAAACTTATATTATGACGTACTACCAACAATATGTTACATATGAAATCAAGGGACAAACTGAAACATACACTTCTATAATATGCATCTTCTCACATCAATGTTACATTATGAGGTTATGGATGAATGTGAAAATTTAGGAGGAATATATAAGAGGCCTTGAATGGAACTAATGAAAATAATAACTCACTCAATCCTTAAAATTTCCTATAACACTTCATATGCTCTGTAAGAAGAAGCTTTCCAACTGTAAATAAGGTAAAATAATGAGACAACATGCTAAGAAATCCATAGTCTTCACTAAGCAATATAGATCATCCAATAAAATCACACTTATTAACAGTAATTAAGAGGTAAAAATAAGTATTCTTATTGATTAAAAGGTATGTAAATGAGCAGGGCTTTTCCATATTCAAGAGGAACATAGATTATAATAGCCAAAATGGCTAGTTCTTATAGAACTTAAGAGGGAGAGGAGAAGATAGAAGTCCATGGGTCACAAGGACACTTTTAAAGCTGAAAAATAAGTTAATTTTTCATTATAATATTATTTTAGATGACCCATGCAAGGTTAGGTAGGCCAAGTGTCCATCCAAGCCACATCAAACTCTTGCAAAATGGCATGAAATCCTCTTAACTAGTTCAAAAAAATTGCCTTCATAATTTGAGTTTCTTAAACCCCTCATAAATAATTATGAATAGGTATAGTTATTGGAATTTATGTTAAGGGTTTGAATCATTCCTATACATGCATTTGCTATATGATTGGTCATCTAGATTCACCTAAAAGTGAGTTATCATCATCTGCAGTCCAAAAACCTCCTCCTCCATGCACATTGCATACTTGGCCTCAAAATTAGCATCAATTTCTCATAAAAATCCATGTGATGGATTGGATGAAACCTATATATACCATTCATGTATTTATAGGCATTAATAATTTGTTAAAAATATCTCACATGAAGATGTCCACCCTTCTCACTCGCTTGTCCACTAGACTAGTTTTGATTAGGTAAGATGAAGGCTCATATTTACACCATTATATGATTTTATAAGGAATTAAATGAACATGTGGAGTCATAAAAATTCTAAATATTCCCCCTAAATTTTTAATCGTCCTTTAAATCCTTCTATAACTTGAAAAAATAAAAAATGGTCAAAAATACCTTGTTTTGCACCCTATCCATACAAGTATGTATAGAAAAAAGCATGGGAGGGAGACTAAGTAAGTACTATAAAACTTCCAATAGGTTTCATGGTCAAAATATTAAATTATATCATATATCCAACTCCATTTATCTGAATTGGTCCTTGTAAGGGTGTAATAAGGGTTTTAGGCATATTTTCACTCTTAAGGTTCGTTCATAAAAACCTGACATTAAAGTTGCCAACCAATTCAAAAAATTAATATTTCAAGACCTTAATCAATATATTTAAACTCATTTGGAACCCATGCAAAAACCTCCAAAAATATGTGAGAATTTGAACTTGACCTATCGAGCCTATTTTATTATTTCTTACAAGTTTGAGATTGTCTTGAACCCAAAAATGGCTTATTTGCATTTTATATGATTTAAAAAAGCTTGGTCACCTCTGTATTCTCCCTAAAAACATGTTTTAATCCATGGTTATTTTAATCTTATGCTATAAATGCAAGTGACTTCTCATTTGGCCTTAGGCTTGAACCTTGTCTAACAGGCCTGACTGCACCCTAGAGCTCAAAATGACTCTTAATGGTTTTAATTGAATTATAATAGTATTAAAAAATATATAATGACCTCTTAAGCATTATATAATTGATTATAAATTTATCTTAAATCTATAATTTAAATCGGCCACTTGTATGTCCTTCAGGCATACCCATGCCTCATGAGTCATGATTGCAACCCTTGTAGTTTGGGTTATTCTATTGAGCTCCACTCCTATGTTATTGTTTAACATTATTTATATTTTTTTATCTTATCTTTCCAAATCCTCTTTCAATTTCCCCAAATATTTTTGATTCATACTTCTATCCTATTCTCTCAAAACTATCTATTTGTGCATGAGGGGAAGTACCCCTATCTAAGACAAAATAGGGGGTACTTCCCCTATGTTATCATTTCAAATTTATGATTTATGGTCCTCTATATTTTATATATTCCAAGTTTTATCTATTTTTTTATGTCAATTTACACTCCATATCTCTCAAACTCCAAAATAGATTACTGCAAAATAACACTATGCAAAATGTTTGATATGCATTGAGTATGTATGTTCAAGTCTCTCCTTTGATTGTTTATCTACTTATTAGGGTGTTATTATCATGAATGATGTGTTATAAACCTCAGTAATCCTCCTATAATACCACATACTCCTTATACTCTCCTTACACCTTGACTAATTAGGATTGCCTGTAATCCCTCCCTAATTATGTTTCCTTCTTTCGATAGTGACCTATAGGTCATTATGCATGAGGGATTTTGGAAACGTGTTATATTGAACTTATCTTAAGCCTTTTAATTTAAATTTGTGTTGTTTTTATTCATTTATCTCATATTGTATAAGCATAGACCCCTATCAAAGTACCCCTTCTGCTCTTTACCTGGTTCAGGGTGTGACCTATTCTTTAGAACCCTACCTATAGGTGTTTTTATCTACTTGGAATTGGTTATGATGCTTGGAGACTTTATTTAAAACCTTGAAGTCAAAAAACATTTTTTTATACCATTAACTCTCCTTGGATGTAGTAAAATACTACTAAAACACCAATGCTAGCTCACTATCAGCTATAGATAGACATTTAGGTTATTTGTACAGACTGTCTCCACCTCTTTTTTGAAAGTAGGGTATTGAAGTGTCATCAGTATCTCCATGGTGTATATTCCATTCCTAAATCATGTTTCATTCTTAAACTTCCTCAAAACATGCTTTAGGCCTTCTCCCCTTCCTTGTGTATTATAAGAGAGTGTTTTCCTCATTTAAGCTTGGCTATAGGTGTTTATAACAAGTTTTTAGGATGAAATTTTGGATTCAATTTTATCTTATTATCCCTTTGATATCTTAAAACAATTTGGGACTCAAATTAATTTTTAGAAAAAACAAAAAGTGTATCTACAAGACCTCCAACCTCACCTTGACTATTCAATGTGTCTCCTTCATCTATAGCTGTGTATATTGGCTATAAGTGTTATGTTCGGGTCTCATTTAGGATTAGAGTGTCTTAAATACCTTAATAGATAATTAAATAATTATGTAATTTATGGTTTACCTAAACCAATTTAAGACCTCAAAACCTTCCCTGTGCTTTCAATGTTTAACAAGTCCTTTATTGGCTATAGATAGCACTAAGTGATTTTAGTGTCTTGGAGAGCAACTTAAAGGCTTAAAAAAACCACCTTCCTCAACCTATACACCTCTCTTATTTTTTAACATAATAGGACTATGTGGGAGATTGAAAAAAAATGTACTTGGAGGCTCTATAGATTAATGAAACACTATATAAGGACACCCAAAAAAGGGCTTGGACTTCTATTTTGACAGTTTTGGGAAATTATCTCAAAATGTCAGAAATTTGTCTAAGAACATTTTTGATTTTCTAGTTTCAAAAAATAATTCAACCTTCTTCAATATTATGAATAAACATTTTTTGACATTATAGAATGTTAAAACACATTTTTCATGCTCCTCAAACTAATGGCAGGCCATACAACTACTATAGAAGGCTATTTTATGCATTTACTTTCTCTTGGATATTGAAGTGCATATTTGGAGTTGGATTTGGAACTAAAGATGAAGGAAAGACATATATTGTAAATAAAACATCACCTCACTTCCTTCTAGAACTATAACATAGAAGAAAACCTTAGCAATTGGAAGAAACGATTGTAACTCCACTCCTTCACTCCTCCTTGCAAACTAAGTTAGTTGGCTCATCAAATCAAATCCAAATGTGAAAAAAATCATGGATAACATGATAAAAGGGAGTAAAAATTATTTTAAATGAATATAATCAAGTGAATTTTATGATCCTTCCCAAACAAGAGTAAAACCTATAGGGTGCACAGATTAACAAGTAAAAAAGTACAATTAACTTCATGAGGATGGTTCATGAATCAAAGGCCACCATTATTTAAAATGATTATATGAAAATTAAGGTATATAAGTTTCCTTTAATCTTGCTAAGCAATTTGAGTTGAAACCTCTTAAGATATTCATACTAAGCACAAACCTAAAGGTCACTTCTACTTGCTTGGAAGACTAAAAAAGGAAAAAAATGGTTTTGTGCCAAAAATTAAACTTCTAGAACACTTCAAATGTAGAACTAGCTTGGGGAATTTGAAGATAAATATAATTATCCTTTCCCATGTGGCACACTTCCAAGGAGATGTACAAGTTCTAAACTTCTTTTTATCAAGAAAACTACCCTTTTTCTAAAGAACCTACCACTTTTTAGTTGTTTTCAGTTATTTAAGATGACTTAGGACACATGAGACATGAAATAATATTTTGGGATCCTCACACTTCCAATAAATCCATATATGTCTTTAAATACACATTTTTGATCTCAAAATGACCTAAAATGACTAAAAGGACTAAAATGACTAAAAACCAAGGCTAGTTACAACATTAAATGGTATTAATTAACCTATAAAACACCTTGTGACATATGTATTAGACCCCTAAAACACATAAAATTCAATTTTATACCTAGGGGTGCCCTAATTTGACGTAAAAGTCAAATTTGGTCAATAGTCATGTTGAATGCAATCAAATCATGTATAATCAGTTTCTTGTATTATCATATTTCAATATTGTCTTAGAAACCCTTGAGTGAAGTATTACATGAAAAATATGTTTTCCATTTTATGTCTTTATTCTATAAATTTGGTGTCTTGGTGCATTTTTTATTTGCAGATACATGCTTTAAAAAATGATTTAGCAGTGGAAAACATGCCCAAGGACATCAAAATTAAGATACAAAAAAATAACCATTTGGGTTTAAATGATCCTAAGGTTGAATGTAGATCTAATGGCATGCATTCAATCATATAGTTAAGATATAACCATGTGAGACAAAGTCAAAAAGTGCTCGTATCAAGATTAAGGGTACAAATTCCTACATACAAGTCAAGATCAATGATCTACATTTAAATACTGGGACCTAGGATAAGTGACATGCATTGAGCCATGTAGACAGGATCTGATAGAGTGATTTTAATTGTGCACTTAAATATCAATGGTCAATGTGTGATCAAATCAAATATGTAATGGTAAATGGTAACTTGATGATGTCAGTGGGTCCCAAAGATCTAATGGAGCATATTTAATCATGCACTCAAAGATGAATGGTGAGAACTTAGTGAAAAAGGTAGAGTATCCTAAGATTAAATGCAATAATGATAAGTTGTATGATTATGGTAAATAAGTAGGTCAATGGTATGCATTTAATCAAGAAAAAGGAGATCAATGCCATGTGTTCAATCACTCCAAGGAGATCTATGATGTGGGTAAGGTCAAAAGATCAATGAGATTAGAGTACACATGAGGTTGATATGGAGTGCAAGCATAGAATTAGATGAAGCTAACAATGAATCCATAGAAAGCACATAGTGGTGTCAAATATCTCAATCTATGAAGCCCAGGTCAAGGATCAATGGCCAGTGTTGACAATAAACTTTTGGGAGTAAATTAGATGTACAATGTGATTGAGATTCTAGTAAAGAGTATATTTTGTGAAAGATCCTAATTAGTTAAGATCTATTAAAAGATCATCAATGTAAGGAGCAGAGGGATAAGGAATGGTGTGACTATTGTAACTATTTTTTGAGGTGGCCTTGACCAATTAAGAGTTTTTGAGGAGCATAAATGTAGGGTGATTATAACTCTTATTCCAAGTGGAGTTGAGATCATTAATTACCCCTTCAATGCCAAAATTTTCCCTCTCTATCTTTTCTTTCTTCCTATAAATGAAGGCATTTAGCTCTTGATTATGATCCCTCGGGTTGGGTATAGAAAACATATCCTAAAATAACTTTATAAACTCTTTGAAGCAATATAAGACAATTTCAAATTCTAGTTTAATGCTAAGTGTAATTTATTAAATTTTGATTTATATAATGTATGTCATATATTCATCCTCTGTAGGTCCTTCATGTACCTTGATTTTTGACTATTAGTTCCTTGTAGGTTATGTGAAGTGTTAGTTAGTGAGGTTTCGCATGAAGTGTCATAAGTCCATAATGTCTTACATAGACCTATCTCTTTCTATCCTTCAATTTGTAGATATCTTTTCAACTTTCATACAAAATACTCATGTTTGGAACCCTGTCATAGAATCTGATCAACCCTTTTCCCCATTAGATTCATTAGTAGTCATGAAAGTGTCCAAATTGAGAGTGGATCATTGAACATTTGGTATATCACCACACTTAAATTAGGTTTTCATTCATGTATTTCCTCCCCTTTTCCTCTTAATAGATTAATTTATAAGAAGAGAGATACAAATTTTCATATCTAATGAGTTATCCTCAATAAAAGTTATGGCACCCTTAGTGGGACCTCAATCAAGGCATCTAGAATAATTTATAGCTAAGAGGAAGCCTAATCTTATTGAGAGCAATATGGGAGATAAGAAGTTATGTCTTGTTGAGTCATCATTTGAAGATATAGTTTATGGATCATATTAAAAAGTTGAGGCTATTTAGACACAAGAATAATTAATCCCCATAGTTAATTTTTTTGGTGATGCTTGGTTATTAGTGAATAATATGCCAATGAAGTTGGCAAACATCATGAAAAGGTTGGAGGCATCAATGTTAAAATCAAAAGGCTATATGCCTCATTAAATCCTTCATGTCATGAAAAAAGAAGAGTTTCAAACTTCCCTTTTGATCTAGGATGAAAGTATGTTTATTTTTATATTTTTATATAATATGTTGTTCTCTGATTCCCCTAAGTGCCTTAAGCACGCGCGCGCATGTGTGTGTGTGTGTGTGTGTTTTCCTTGTTGTGTGTGTCCTTTATTTTGTATGGTTGAGATAGTCATTAGTTGTCTTGTCTTGATAAAAGGTCAATGGTCAAAGGTTATCCTTGTTTGTCTCAGACTTAAAATGACTCCTAAGCTCAATGGACTAATAAGGCTACTAGTTTAGTTAGTATAGTAGACATACTACCCCTATGAGTCACCAATTTATTGACCAAATTTGATGTTTAAATATAATTAGGGCACTTATATGAAAATAATTGATTTTATAGGTATATGGGGGTGTAATACAAGTGTCATGGGGTGTATTATAGTTCAATTGATGTTAATTAATGTTATATTGGTTTTGGTCAATTAGTTTTTATGTCCATTTATAATTTTTGGGTCATTTTGAGGTCAGAAAGGGTGCCTTTAATGCTTTATATAGGTTTACTATGAAATTTTAATGTTAAAAAATATGATTTTATCTTCCATGTGTTACTATAAGTCTTAAGTAACTAAAAAAACTAAAAGATGGTAGTTTATGGAGAAGAAAAGGTAGTTTTCTAGTGAAAGTAAAAGAAAATGGCACTTGTACAACCTCAATGGGAAGTGTGACACTTGGAAAAGGTTTGAATGTGACTATTTAAATTACCCAATCTCATTTTGATGTTTTTTTAATTATAAAATTCCATTTTTTGCTCAAAATTGTTCATCTCTCTTTTCACCCTTCTTGGTAAGCATTAGTAACTTTAAGGTTTTTTTATTAGTACGGATAACTCAGAATGTTTCATATCAAAATAATTGGGGAGGTTTTATTATACTCATATAACTTAATTTTCATATAATTATTTTGAATAATTGTGACCTGTACTTTATGAACTATCCTAATGAAGTTGATGTGTAAATTTGCTTGCTAATTTGTGCACCCTATAGGTTTTGCTTAATTTTTAGCAATTTTGTAAAATCTAATTGGCCATATTGGATCCATGTGATTTTTTATTCCTCCATATAAATTTTCCATTCTTTTTTTCAAGTTTTAAGTTGATTTTATGACCAAATCACTTCAAGTTTGTAGACTGGTCCATTATATGTTATTGGTAGATTTCCTTTATTTTCTAAATTTATATGTTTTTTTAATAGTCACATATGGCTGTGGTGGTACCATTTAAATTTTTTCAAGGTCCTATTGGTTCCTCTCATCTTAAAAATTCATTATCCAAATCAATCTTCATAGTTTTTAGTCATAGGCATGAAACACAATCAGGCAATCATGAACACACCTCTAGGTCAACATATATAGAAGAGTCCAACATTGAAATGGAATGAAAGATCCTATTTTCAAACTTGTAAACATATTTATGTTTCATTGGAGACAAAGAAGTACATCAAAATTATTTTAAATATCATAAAGTTTGTATTCTTCTAATCTACTAATCCTAACTATTTGTGCATCAGAATAGTCATCTACAGGAGTATAGGTAGAGTACTTAGGTACTTCCATGATGAAGTTGAAACATAATAAAACCTTCATGATGACCTAGTGGGTGGTTTTGGTTATTATAGACATGTTATTAATGATAAGTTATCAAATGGAGTTGGGAATCATTTCAAAATTTCAAATGACTGAGTTTTAAAACACAGTCCTTAAAAAGTCAAAACAAAGATCCTAGGGGTTCTTGTAGGCACATTATGAGATGTTTATAGACTGTATTAGAGCATATAGATAAATGAACTTTGTATCCCCTATCAGTAACATAAATTATAAAAAGTTTGGAAGGTAAATGAGTAATAGAGTCTAGTTTTGAATGGGTTCTAATATGGTATTTACTCACTAAAACTCATTAGTGAAATCTATAGGCTTTAACTCCCAAAATTGACTCTTCACCCAATGTCACATTTCCAATCCATGCCTTCATGTTAAAATGGATTTGATGGTGGAAAAAAAATCATGAACATAAGGATAATCAAGGAAAGAGGTCATACACTAAATACAATTAAATAAGACATTAAAATGGTTCAAGGAAGTCCTTCCATGATATGAAAAATCTTAGATAGGTAAATACACACCTATAATAGGGTTGAGAGGTAAAGCATCCCAGTCTAGACAAATAAGCTAAAGGTTGATGCAAAGATGTTTTGTTTAAGTTTTTACAAGAATGAGAATAGTTAAAATTCATACATATTTATCAAGATAAGTTTAGTTAAGAAACATAGGTATCAAGTTTGAGCTCAGTTGAAGCCCAATGGAACTTACAGGCTGGGGTGTCTCAGTCCAGTAGGGTACAAGATAGGGGCACTAGACTAGAGATTCCAAATGGTGTTTAAGGCTATAAATTAGGGATAAAATCACATATAAACATTTTTATACCCAAAGGGATACATTTAAAGCATCCACATATATAACACAAGGTCTAAATGAACTCACTAACCTATAATAGGGGTCAAACTCAGGGGTGTCTCAGTCAATAGATAGTTTAGGAGACTAAATTATAGCTAAAGGTGTCTATGAAGGTCATATGGATGTTGAACATGATGAGGTATAATGTGACCACCTAAATTAATATTTATTTGGTTTCATGAGCTACAAAAATTATAAGAAACAAAACTACATAGGCCCCAAAACCCCTATATGCACTTACAACAGGGTGTAAGCTAGTGAAGGTAGAGTGAAACATGGAATTCTCTTAAGAGATAGAAAAGAGTTTTAAGAAAATTAAAATGGATCATGATTCACTAGTAATTTGTTTTAATAGTCTTAAATACTCTTTTAAATTTGACTATCTATTCTTCCTCTTAGCCCAAAAGTTGTAATCCATACAATTTTACTAAGGAACTCTTTGCTCAATAGGTAAGAGTAGGGAATCTAAGGGAGATGAGAATTTTTGGGTGAATGTAAAGCTTATTGAGAATGAATTTTGAATGATTAACATGATAATAAATACCACTATTAATCTAAATAGCTTTGATAAGTCATTCTTGGAATGAAGGAAAATATGCAGGAAATAGTCCTTTTTGAAGGCCTTTTTTTTGGGCACTTTGAGTTGGTTAAGTGCCTGAATGAGTGAATAAAGCTAAGAAATTTGGTAAATAAAATAATAAATACCTAATAAAACTTCCTAAATATTATTTTTTCCTTGAATAATAATTAAATAGCTCACTATTTTGTCTCAGAGGTCAACTAGTTAAGACAAATCAAGGTTTGACAAAACAAGCAAATGAAGCCCAAAATGGTCAAAGAGCTGAGTAAAAAGCTTAGGGAACCTCAATAAACATATATTTAAGTTTATTAAATTTAAATAGTTTATATTAGTCATAAATTTTATTTCATACCTCTCAAAGTGATTGAGACACTCCTGCACATAGTTCAACTAGACAAGCTCCAATTAGGCCTAGTTAGTAAATAAGAGGAAGAGATGAAAAGGAGTGATAAGAAACTTGTGTTGTGAATTAGTAAGATTTAATGAGGTTTTAATAATCATGAGACATAAAATTATCCATTAAATATTAGTTAAATAAACTAAAATATCAGGATGCATGTTAAACACATTAGGCCTTGAAGGGATGTAAAGCCAATTTGGGGGTCCAAACTCACTCTTAGCTCTTAGTGAGATATATAGATAATGGAAACATGTTTATGGGATGGATAAGGATGTTTTTAATCCTTTTAAGAGAAAATAGTTTTTAGGAAAACTCAATTTTTGCTTGGGACCAACATTTAGCTTGTGCAAGTGGAAGGAAGAACTCGATAGAGCAATTTTAGAAGCTGACATCTCTTTGAAGGTTTTACATGGGAGTCTAAGACATTTAGAGATGTTAGGAGGGTCCCTAGACAACATTTTTGTGAAATTTATTTGAATTTTAGTCATCCAAACTTTATAAACCAACCTTACTATCAAAATTCACTTAAAACCTTCTCAAAATCCTTATAGAGACCAATTTGAGAAAATGGAGTTGGAACTGCAATGTAATGGACCAATTTAACTAGAATAGCTATTGGACCTTGCAGAGGACTCACTCAAGGTCCTTCACATACCAACTAGATATACAAAATTCTATATATGGGGGAAAAATAGGGTTTTTCTCACTATTTTATATTTTTTCAGGTTGTAAGAGGTTTCAAGAGATGCAAATCCAAGTGACAACATGTCTTTGATCCCAAACTTTCACAACATACCATGGAACTAGAGAATAATGCAAAACTAGTTAGATAAAAACAAAGGCATATCAATCCAAGTTTATGATAGGATAACTATTTAAGCTGATTTAATCTAGGATAATATTCCCCATTAAACATTCCTCATGGGTGCAAACCTTGTGTTAGTGAGGAAGAAGAATGGGAAAATATGTTTGTGTGTTAACTTTAGGGACCTCAATAAGGTGTCCCTAAAATACCATTACCCACTACCCTTAATGGATCAAATTCTTTATAAGGTAGTATGTTCTCAAAGATTCACATTGATTGATGGCTACTCTGATTATAATCAGATTATGGTCAAGGAAGAGGATAGGCATAATAATGCCTTGAACATAAAGTGGGGAACTTATGCATATATGAAAATTCCCTTTGGACTATCCAATGCTAGAGAAACTTTTTAGAAGATAGTGGATGTCACCTTTGAATATTTTATCAATGACATGGTGCTAATCTACCCAAATAATGTTATTATTTTCTTGAAGGACCTAACTATTCACTTTTCTCACTTGAGGTTAGTATTTGAAACATGTAGAGAATTTGGTGTATCATTGAATCCTAAAAAAAGCATATTTGTTGCCCATGAGGGTAGGTTATTAGGTCATGTAGTCTCCAAGGATAATATTTCCATAGACCCTTAAATTTTTGAGTCCATATTATCCTTACCCTTGCCTAAGCACAATAAGGGTCTATAGAGTTTATTTGGAAAGATTGATTTTATAAAAAAGGTTTATTCTAGGGTTTATAGAGTTAGTCAAGCCTCTTACTCACATGTTAAAAAAAAAAATTGAGTTTACATGGACCATATAAGGTAAGAGTAGTTTTGAGGCCATCAAGGAGGCCATATCTCATGCCCCTACCCTTCTTAATCATGATTTTAATAAGGAATTCAACTTGTATGCCTTCTTTATATTAGATTTAATCTCTACCATGTTGATGTAACAAAATGAGCAAGGTCTAAAATAACCTTTTACTTTCTTTAGTTAGGCCTTAGAGGAATATGAGTAGAAGTATAGCTTTGTATATAAACATGTGCTTTTAGTAGTAATAGGTTTGAATAAATTTAGGCATGTGGTCTCCAATAATAAGATCATACTCATGGTGGTACAACCAAGTATTAAAGATTTTATACTCAACAAAGACCTCAATGAGAAAAGAGATGGATGGGTAACAAAATGCATGTAGTATGACCATAAAGTTAGAGTTAAAAAACTTGTAAGGGGTATAGGTTTATGTGAACACCTATTAGTAAAGTTAAAATAAGATAAATATCAAGTGTTGGTAGTCCATGATATCCAATAGGTAACTATAGAAAACATGCCTTTTAGTTGGACACATGATAAAATCAAATCTTTTGAGTCAGACCAATGTCCTATGGGGTTAGATAGATCAAAGATAAGGCAATTTATGTTAAAAATTATACTTTATGTCATGATATATGGATTTATTTTCAAGAGAGACATAGGAGGCATGATTTTGAGGTGTGTAGAATCATGCAAAGTAGACACGTTACTTGAACAATTCCATGATAGTCCATCTGGTGGGCATTTTGCTACCAAGACCACAACCTCTAAGATCATTAGATATGGGTAATTTTGGCCCACAATTTTTAGATATACACACTCTTGGGTAAGTAAATTCCCAACATGTGTAATGTTTGTTAGCAAGTAGAAACTAGTTTCCCTTCCCTTACAGCCAATACAAGTAGAAAAACCTTTCATGCAATGGGGATTAGATTTCATAAGGATGATATAACACCCTTAAATTAAAGGACATAAAGGGATCATTAAAATTATATACTACTTTACAAGATGGGTTAAATCAACTTCCCTCAAGGAAGCTAATGAAGATTCTATTTTAGACTTTTATGATAGCCTTGTGATCTGATTTGATGTGCCTTCTACAATCAATTTTTACAATTCATTGGACTTCAAAAAAAAAGGGTATGTGAGTGGGCTCTTTCACATGGAATTTATCTCAAGTCATCCTCTAAATATTACCCATAGGATAATGGACTAGCAGAGTCCACAAATAAGAACTTGTTGAGGATTATCAAGAGAATTATGGAAGATGGTCAGAGGGAGTGGCATACTAGACTAAGGACTACCCTATGGGTAGACAAAGTGACACCTAAGAAATATAATATACACTCCCCATACCTTATTATCTATGGTAAATAATACACACTTCCTATATCTCTTAAAATTCTTGCATTATTGATTTCACATCAACTTGAGCTCCTAAAGGATGATGCTATGTAGATAAGGTTGAATGAGCTAAGACAGCTAGAGGAGACAAGGGACACTACTATGCACATTATATGGTATAATAAACACCAAGTGACTATGTGATTTGAAAAGATATATTCATAAAATACATTCTAACAAGGTGATATAATCCTCAAATGGGATGAGGACCATGAAAAACTAGGAAATCTCTCTAAGTTTGATAGTCTTTGGAGTGGGCCTTATGTTATTATAGGTTGCAAGGAGAGAAATGCCTTTGAGCTCGCAATGATGAATAGAGAGATCCTTCCCATCCTTTTCAATTAGGTGTATCTTAAATTATTCTTCTAGTGTTGTCTCATGATCTTTATACATAGCTAAATAGGTTTATATTTACCTCCAAGTGCTCTTGCACATTACTCTATTTGTTTTTTTTGTTGTTGTTTAGGTAGTTGTTTAGTGTGTTTCTATTTATTTCCTATTGTTTATATGTGTCTCATTATTTCAAAGTATTTATAAGAGTTACTTAGAATCCTTATTGTAAGTAATAATTCATTTGTCCAG
This sequence comes from Torreya grandis, assembly GCA_037957365.1. Taxonomy (NCBI): domain Eukaryota; kingdom Viridiplantae; phylum Streptophyta; class Pinopsida; order Cupressales; family Taxaceae; genus Torreya; species Torreya grandis. Next base: position 2,574,796 of record JARHVA010001262.1, on the reverse strand, counting down.
TCATCATGAGAAAGTTTGATCAAATTCTAGGTCCTATGACCAATGGGTTGGTCAAGCCAGTTGAGTCACTAGAAATGTTGGTCAATTTATAGGATTAGAAATTTTCAAAACCTATATCTTAAAGAGTTCATATCCTATGTTTTAAATTTACTTATTATTCATGTTGAAGTCACTCAAATCATGTATAGTCAATTACTTGTATTGTCATATTTCAATCTTGTCTTAGTAACCCTTGAGTGAAGTATTATATGAAAAGAATGTATTTTTTGTTATGTATTTACTATTCAAATTTATTGCCTTGGTTCATTTTATGTTTGTAGATACATGATTTTCAAAATGATTTAGCAGTACAAGATGTGCCCAATGACATCAAAATTAAGCTATGACAAATAACCATTTGGGTTCAAATGATCCTAAGGTTGAATGCAGATCCAATGACATACATTCACTCATAACATGAAGATATAATGGTGTGATAAAAATTCAAAAAGTGCCCGAATCAAGATCGAGATTGCGCGTTCTTACATACAAGTTGATATTAATGATTTGCATTTAAATACTAGGACCCAAGATCAACAACACATGTTAATCCATGTAGATAAGATTTGATGGAGTGTGTTTAATTGTACACTCAAAGATCAATGATCAGTGTTCAATTATATCAAAGATCCAATGGTGAGTGGTAACACAATGATGTCAATGGGTCTAAAATATCCAATAGAAAATGATTCATCATGTACTAAAAGATCAATGGTGAGCTTGTAGTCAAAAAGTTAGAGGATCCTAGGATTAAATGCATCAATGACAATTGGCATGATCATGGAAAATAAGTAGATTAATGGTGTGCATTTGATCAATAAGGAGATTAACGACATGCATTCAATCACTTCAAGGATATCCATGGTGCACATAAGGTCAAAATGTCAATGAGTTTATAGTAAACATAAGGTAAACACAAGTTGTAAATGCAAGAACAGATGAAGATGACAAAAAATCCATAGAAAGCACATGATGGTGATAAATGTCTCAATCTATGAAGCCTAGGTCAAGGATCAATGGCTAGCATTGAAATCAAACTTTTAGGAGAAAATGAGATATACAGTGTGATCAAGCTTCTAGTAAAGAGTATATTTTTTAAGGATCTTGATCAATTAAGAGCTATTAAAGAGCATCAATGTAAGGAGAAGTGGGAGAATAAATGGTGTGACTTTGGTAACTATTTTTTTAGGTGGCCCTAACCACTTAAGATTTTTTAAAGAGCATAAATATATGGTAGTTGTAAATACTATTATGAGTCAAGTTGAGATCATTAATGACCCCTTCAGTGCCAAAATTTTCCCTTTCTAGATTTTCATTATTCTTATAAATGAAGTCATTGAGATATTGATTAATTATGATCCCATAGCTAGGTATAACAAACCTCTACTAAAATCACTTTGTAAACTCTTTGAAGTAATATAAGACAATTTTAGATTCACGTTTAATGTTAAGTTTACCTTATTGAAGTTTGATTTATAGAATGTATGTCATCTATTCATTATCTGGAGGTCTTTAATGTACCTTGATTTAAGACTATTAGTTTCTTCCAAGTTATGTGAAGTGCTAGTTATTAATGTTTTTATCGAAGTGTCATAAGTCTATAGTGTCTTACATATACCTATCTCTTTCTATCCTTCAATTTTTAAGTCTATTTTCAACATTCATATATAATTTTGATGTTTGGAACCCTATCATAGAATATAATCAAACCTTGTCCCCATTAGATTCATTAGTAGTCATGAAAGTGTCCAAGTTGAGAGTGGATCATTAAACATTTGGTGCATCACCACACTTGAAGTAGTTTTTCATTCATGTATTTTCTCCCTTTTTCATCCCAATAGATTATTTTTTAAGAAGAGAGATTCAAATTGCCATATCTAAGGATCTAGCCTCATTAAAAATCCTAGAGGTCTAACCTAAGATTAAGTGACCCATAGCCTAGGGTCATTCTCATGTTAGACTAGGTTTGATTTGAAGGACTTGAACAATCCTTTTATCATCTCAAGTGTAGCCTAAGTCTCCAACAAGATGATCTTCTTAAAGCATTTAAAAAATAAAATAACTAAAAAATGGGTAAGGAGACTATTATCCATATGTATCACCAACTACTTCAATATTTTAAAGATCAAACTAAACTTCAATAGATTAGGCACTATAAATGGATGGGTTTATTGCAAATAATTCATTTGATTATCAAATATAAAAAATGTGTGACTAACAAACTAGTAGACATGTTGTCAAGACCTCCTTTACTTATAACCATGGGAACCATGAATATTCTTGAACTTTTTATGTATGAATATTATGTAGAGGGATATGAGCCTAATGTATAATTGTGGGGACCTAATTCTTCAATCAAATAAATACAAATGTGTAGAGTTTGAGCCCTAGGAGGATTAGTGTCTTCAATATGGATTGTTATACAAGTTGGGTAAGCTTTATGTACCTAAGGAGGAAAGAGTTTGTATATTGAGAGAGGCACATAATTCAAAAATTTCAATTTGTGGTGTTACAAAGACTATTGTCATTTTCATAGGTATGTTTATTGGCCTAATATGCAAGTTGATATTATCAAGTTCATAAGAGGTTATTTTTTATTTAGTAAAAGTAAGCCTAGTAATAGAAATTTGGCTTTATATATGCCATTACCACTTAATTATAGGTTATGGTAAATAATTTCCATGGATTTTTTAGTTGGGTTTCCTATGTCAAGGAAGGGGTATCACTATAAGCTTTGTGTATGTAAGGAGGAAAGAGTTCATATATTTAGAGAGGCACATAATTCAAAATTTTCAATTTGTGGTGTTATAAAGACTATTGTCATTTACATAGGTATGTTTATTGGCCTAATATGCAAGTTGATATTATCAAGTTCATAAGAGGTTGTTTTTTATATATTAAAAGTAAGCCTAGTAATAGAAATTTGGGTTTATATATGCCATTAACACTTAGTTATAGGCTATGGTAAATAATTTCCATGGATTTTTTAGGTGGGTTGCCTATTTCAAGGAACTGGTTTAGTAAGATGTATATTATTATTTCTCGTAAAATGGCCCTCAATGGAAATGATGTAACTAAGTTTTTTTTTAATGTGTGGGTTTAATTATATTTTCCTAGTTCTATTTTTTCACAGTGGGACTAAAGGTTTCTTAGGAAAGTCTAGTTTACAATGTGGGAGAATATAGATACTAAGTTGAAATAATTTACCACTTTTCATCCACAAACTAATGGGAAAACTAAGGTTGCGAATAGAATATTGGTATAACTATTGAGAGGGTATAATAGGAAGCATCCTAAGACATGGGAAAACAAATTTGATGTATATTTAACATTATTATAACATGGTTATATATTCTTCTACTAGTAAATCTCCTTTTGAAACTTGTTTTGGATACTTACCTCCATGTGCATTTAATGTTATTTTGATATAATCATATAAGGGAAATGGAAAATTGGATCCTAAGGTCCACAAGGATAATAATTTAATTGATAAAATTTAGATTATTCATCCCCAAGTGCAAGAGAGGTTAAAAGAGTCTCAAGCTAAGTACAAAGCAAGACATGATCAACATAGTATTTAACATAGTTTTCTTATTGGTAACAAGGCATGGTTATATTAATTAGAGAAAGGATGCAAGGTACATCTAAGAAAATTAAGCCTCTAAGGTATGTTCCATTTTAAATTATAGAACAAGTGGGTAAGAATGATTTTAAACTTGATTTCCCACCTTATGTGAAGATATATTTAGTTGTTAATGTTGATAATCAACATCATTTTGAGTCTTATGTGTTATACAATGAAGATAAAGGGTTGTTTTTATCTTCCATTTAAGACATCACCCCTAATAGTTAGTTGAAACAAGAGTAATATCTTTTCTTTTCAAAAGATAAGGCCATGCAAAGAGGAGTGCAATAATCTTGTTTAGTTGGGTTAAAGGAAGCTACCCAAAAATTCCAAATGGTATTCTATAGAATTTGTGGGGAATGAATTTCCTCAATTACAAAAGTCTTAAAGCTTTCAGGGACTTGAAGTCTCAAATTTGATAGGTATGATCTAAAAATGGATCTTGTTTGTACTTAGTCATTTATGAAAACTAAATACACTATGAGAAATTATATATAAACATGATTTTAATCACTTTTTTAAGACACGTAATGTTAATTACTTTAGCTCACATACAAAAAATAGTGTGGGGATGATCTAGATAATTTCAAATTGATCAAAAATGGAATTATTGGTTCTTAAACTTCATGGTTTTCTCAAGATAATGAAACCACCCTTATTTTTAGGGTGGTAGTTAAAAAACTACCCTAATGATTATGTAAATTCCCCTCTATATAGTGATTAAACCATAACTACCAACATTTTTAAGTGGTGGTTATGAAACTACCTTGGTAGTTTTATAACCACACATCTATAAACTGTGATGATTCTATCACCTTTGACAACATAGGGAAGGGGAACAATTATAAATGCTTCCTCTATTCATATCAATTTGTTTTAAATTATTAGTAACTTATATGGTTGATAATTCATATAAAGGAATCTTGACAAAGTAAAGATCACATCAAAGAGGTAGTGATTTGTTCATAAATTGGATTCACATCAGTGATTTTAAGTTTTGATATTGCTTTCAGTTTACTCATTATTTTTAATTATTATAGTTTGTTCAAGTGTATGGGAGTTATGAGAATCATATTTTAAGTGTATATTTTGACTTGTATATGAGTTTGGATAAGAATTATATTTTGTGTTTTATCTATTTAGACCATTGGTAGTACCTTGCACATAGTTTTAAAAACATAGTGGAAATGAGAGTGTGTTTGCTCACCTTTTGTAATTTTCCCACATTAGGTTTCTCCAATATTATCCTTATGTGATATATGTTTTCTCATCTATTTCTATTTTTTATGTTATGTAGACTACTCATTTCCTTCCGAAGCATGTATTCAATTCTATTTTCATATCATAGTCTGAAGTCAATTTTTTAGCAAGTCAAATTTTTAATATCCATGTTGATGAAGTTGAGAGTGTAATTTACACTAGATTAAATTTAAAATGTGGATCATTGATAAAAAATAAACTTCATCATTGATAATGTAAGTGAGAATAAAATGATTTATCCTAAAGTAGTTTTTTTTACAGGTATAATCACTAAGATGGGGGGTGAATCAGTGATGCAATAAATTCAATTCTAATAATAAAACTTCAAACTCTTATCCACTCAACAAAGCATTCATGAAGAACATAAACTAGTTAATGTAAAGAACAAGGGAAACTATGCAAGATCAACACACATACACATGGATTATATGGGAAAAACTCATGGGGGATAAAACTCACTCTCAATTCTGAAAACAAGAGGACTATAGTCCTATAAGAGATTTATAAAAAATATAGTTTAGTGAAGCATCCACTTCACAAGGAGCACTAACCCCTAAGAATGCACAAGCACCCATGTGTCCTTAATGTTGATAATCCACACAACACCTTCTAATTTCAACACATCTAGTTTTATAATTGCCTCTCAATATGATGGAGAAATAGTGAACAACTCTCTTCAACCCTTCAAGCTTCATCAAGCATTCACACATAATTAATGCATCCAAAACAACCTTTTGGATCACTCTACACCTCTTCACTCATCCTCACTATTAAACCCTATAATAAAACTATTATAACATATAAAATATGACCTATAGGTCACACACATATTCCTCAAACTTATTTTATCTTAAATCTATCTACCAAGCACTCTCACACTTCTCATTTCTTCACTTGTCAACTCTAGAAACCTTCATCTTTATTTATGTTCTTTATAGAGCCTTCATGATCACCATCTTCTTGATCAAATATAAGATATACCTTAAATCTTAAGGATTATATCACACTTATAATAAGATAAATTTCACCTACATAGGCCATCCATATATTTTATGGATCACCCCTAATCAATAATATCTTTCAATTAGGCCTAAGAAGCCCTTATAGGTCCATGGAGACCTATTCATCCTTTTAACATTTATCGAGCAAAACTAGGAACATAAAACTACTTCAAATCAAATATTTCCTTGCCATATGACCCCTAAGACATAATTAAGTGATCAAATTCATTAATACATACTTTTACATATGCAAAACCTATCAATCATTTTCCTTGTACATGAAAACACCATAAACGAACTAAAATTCAACTTGTAAACAATTTTTCATATTGAATATGGATTGGTCAAACCTCCAAAATCGATAAAAATGATCCTTAGAGAGTATATAACACTTATCCAATAGATAATTCACATTTAAACATCCAAAAACCATCAATAAAAACTCGAAAATCCTTCTCAGGTCACTTGCAAAATAAATTTAAACCCTCAATCAACTTTGGATCATAATAAATGCAAGTGTATGATCAATCAAACTTTTAAATCATTTTTCCTAGATTTACATTGAATTTATCTACAAATTTTATTTTTATACCACCATAAAATTATTCCATCATCAAAATTTATTAACAAAACATTGTAGACTAGTTTTCCTTTTTAAATTCAAATATTTGAATTCCAATGGTCACTTTTTAATGCAAATTTGACTATGGAAACTAGTGAAATCTACTTGGGAGACCAAGTTTGCATTACCATAAATTTTTAAATACATCATTTTAATAAAGAAAATTTTAAAAACATTATCTAGGCACAAATCGGAACAAGCTCATATGACCATTTTCTTTTGAAACCTTCACATGTGTGATTGCTAACACCATCAAACTGCTTACTCATGAAGTTCTACCAAGATGACTAGGATAACCTAGAAATTTACAAGACAACATAGATGAATTAATTTCACTTAAAAAATTATACCAAACACTCATTATTCCTCATATGACCCTTCAAACATGGTCAAAACATCACCATCATCCATCATCTTGCCTATCAAAGCAAACACAATAGGGTCCATGCATGATCACTAAGGCATACTTTGTCATTGAGAACCATGCATACATATCAAATCATAGATACTCTTGGCCACCTTAGGGACATAATTTAAAAAAAATAATTAATATACCCCTTTGTCATTAATGTTAACAATTATAAATGTTTTCAAACCCAATAAAAAATTGTGCACATACTCTTTCTCCCTTTACAAACACTTTCTCCCCCTTTGACACAATGACAAAGTGGGATTACTTGTTGATCCTAAGGACCTGTAAATGTTTTCAAATCCAAAATAAATAAGTAATATCCTCTAATATATTATATAAACTCCCCCTATCACTATGCATACCATTTATTATCATGACTAACTCAAGCCTGCTCATTGACAATACTCTTCTTTGACCATGCACTACTATATGAGCAAGAAATAAATAATATGAAGCAAATATGAGTGATCACACCTTTATAAAATTGAGAGGGACTCCCCTTAAGTCACCTAAACATGGGCACCCCTTGATCACCTTCTGACCATCTCTAACTATGATAAAATTTCATAGTTGCCTTCAAAGTTTCTCTCACAAGCCACCCATAGAATGAAGAGTGGTCATTAAAAATATTTCTCAAGAATATTTTATGTATAAATATAAATAATAAACATATTTAGGGAAAATCTTACATTTTTTTATTTTGAATAAAATGACCAAAAATCACTCTTATTCACACTAGTCTTGCCTAGAGGTAGCCCTACCTGAACCTTGTAGAGCCCATAACTTTCTATGTATTCACCCTCATAACTTGAAATTTCATACTTGATGCATAATATTCCCCATAATTAATTTCAAGAATCATTATCCAAATCTTCCTCTGCACCATAGCTCTTTCACAAATTGACCTACCAATTAGCTCTCCATTTACACAAAATCTCAACCAAATGTTAAATTGTACACTTATATATGACTATAAAGAAATTTTGAGCACCCTTTTTTCCATTTAAATTTATTAATTATCCTCATGATTCACATCCTTTGTGAAGGTCACTAACCCATATGGTGCAAAACCTAAGGCATCAAAAATAAACAAGATCAACTTACCACCTTAGGGTTAACACCAACTCCTAAAACTTATCTCACACCTGAATCTCAACAATACACACTTATAGACCAATTTTTTTTGTCTAATAACCCATAGAACCATGAAATGGTTTTTGACCTACTATCCCTTAAGCAAGGACTATCATACCTGAGGGCCTTCAAAATTCTTCAACTTCCCATCAAAATACCTTAAAACCTTGAAACCACCCAAAGCATACTTGTATGAGGTAAAAGAACTTTTATATACGAAAAATTCATCTTGAACACTCACCAATCCTCATTTGATACTTGGAACTAATCATAATATGCATACAAATCTTATGTACATAACAATCACTATGTTAAAACACCTTAAAATGATCATGGAAGCCTTATGACCTCTCCTCAACACATTTTTAATATGGACACATAAAATCCAATAGGAATATACCCTTGGTTAGCTTCATATACCTCAAATGCATCAATTTTACAAGATGAACACACAGTAGGCAATGAATACTAAAAAAATGGTCAAATTGAACAAATGGTCATGAATGACTCTTTTGAGTAGTCGAGCACATCTGAGCCCATGGAATACACTTGTAAAAGTCCTCTCCACACTCAATATCAACCTTACCTTAATTCTTCATGAGTTGAACTTCTAAATAAAGCATCAAAATTTGACTAAATAGGACCAATATCCCAGAACAAATTTCTTGAAGATTGTCATCACAAACATATGGAGCAAGCTCATGAACTTGTTTTTATTCCTTAATAAATTACCTTCTAATAATAAATATATAAGGATATGGCTCCCAAACATTTTCTTAGATATTCAAATGTTGTTTTTGTCAATGGTTTAGTCATAATATCTATAATTTATGCTTTTATAGGCACATACTCTAACTTAACACTTTGATTACTCACTTTCTCTCTCAAGAAATGATATATAATATGAATGTGCTTATTTTATGAGTTCATAAAAATATTATTAGAGATACTATTTACACTATTATTATCACAATAGATATGACAAGGTCCATTTTGTCTTACCTTATAGTCTTCCAAGGTTTGATTCATTTACATTACCTAAGTATAATAGGAAGAAATAGATATATACTCAACTTCTATAGTTGATAGGGATATAAAGGTTTGCTTCTTACTTGTCCAAGACACTAAACATTCACCCATGAGTTAAAAACTACCACTGGTACTCCTCTCATCCACACATCCTGATTAATCTACATCAGTGTATGTCCTTATATTGAATTCTTTTCTCTGGAGTACCATAAACCATATTCTATGGTGATCTTCAGATATCTCAAGATCTGTTTGACTAATTTCAAGTGATTTTATCTAGGATTATCTTGAAACCTACCTATAATGCTTACTTATTACATGATATTAGGCCTAAAAGTAGTAGAATACAAAAGACTTCCAATCATGGATCTATATAAGGTTTGATTAACCTTTATTGAGTCATCTTGTTTACTTGCATCCTATGCCCATTAGAGTACTCATTAGATTACAATCCAACATGTCAAAATTACTTAGCATATCCTTAATGTATTTTACCTATGAAATAAATATCCCTTCAACAATTTTGTTAATCTAGAATCCTAATAAGAAAGAAAGTTCTCCCAATATTGACATTTCAAACTCAGTCTTCATATCATCTATAAACTCTCTACTCATGTTGTCATTATCAAATCCAAAATCTATGTAATCAACATAGAATATCATAAGTAATTAATGAGTGTTATCTATCTTAATATATAAATTACTATTAACTACCCCTATTTTGAAGCCTTTGCTTAATAGATACTTGTCTAATCTATCATACCAAGATCTAGGAGCTTGTTTAAGACCATATAAAGACTTATTTAGTTTATAAACACAATCCTAATTTATTTTCATGGAAAAACCTTTAGGTATCTCAACATAGAATTCTTCATCTAAGTTACCATTCAAAAATGTAGATTTCACATCCATTTTGTAAACTTTAAAACCTTTGAAGCTTGAATATGATAAGAAGAGCCTAATTGCGTCCATTCTTGCCATATGATAAAATATTTCATCAATATATATCCCTTAAACTTGAGCATATCCTTTACACACTAGTCTAGCCTTATTTCTTATGACCTCTCCTTTCTCATTCATCTTGTTTCTGAATATCCATTTAGTTCCTATCATATTTTTATCTTTTGGTATAGGAACTAAATCCCATGTTTCATTATTTAATATTTTATCAAGTTCCTCATCTATTGCAAATGTCTAATTTTCATCTTTGCTAGCTTCCAAGAATGTTTTAGGTTTAACCTTGGGTAACATAGCTATGTATTGTTGATTTTGATTTATCAACAATCTCCTTCTAGTTTGTAGACTAGCATTCACATCTCCAATTACTTAGAAAATTGGATGATCCTTATATATTATCCTGCATGGAGCTTTAGTGTCTTGTATTACCTCTTCTTCTTCTTCATCTGATTGACCAAAAATTCCTTCATTATGTGAATTAAGGTTCTCTATAGTTTCATTTATCTGCAAGTTAGGCTTCTAGATTTCACCTACCTCTGCAACTCTTACATTATAAATTTTAACAACCTTGTGGAGTATCTTATTGAAATATTTGTAAGAATAAATTATGAAGGAATAATCCAAGAATATACCCTCATCAGACCTTGAGTCAAATTTACCAAGATTTTCTTCATCCCTCTTGATAAAACACTTGCTCTGAAACACTCTAAAATGTTTGACATTAGCTGCCCTATTTTTCTATAGCTTATATGGAGTATTATCACCAATTAATCTAACTTGGCATATATTTAAGATTTATAATGACGTATTATCATCCTCTTCCCAAAAATCATTTGATAATTTGGAATATTGAAGTATGGTTCTAGTTATTTCTTGGATATTTCTATTTTTTCTTTCAATTGCCCCAATTTTACTGGGGTATCCTAGTAGTAGAATACTATCTTCTAATCCCTTAATATTTATAAAAATTATCAAACTCATAGGACCAAAATTCACCTCCTCTATTTGATCTCACATACTTTATTCTTGATCCTTTCTCATTTTCAATAAGAGCTTTGAATACTTTAAACTTTACAAAATATTTTGATTTCTATTTAATAAAATATATCCAAGTCATCCAAGTTAAGTCATCAATTAATAGCATGAAATAGTCATTATATTTAATACCTTGAGTTCTTGTAGTCCAAATAGATCAATGTGGATCTATGACCATATTAATTATAAGTGTAAAAATGCCCATTGAAAACATAATTATAGTTATTCATGTTAGACATTCCTGTTATTTGACCACCAAAAACACAAGAATTTTCATCTTTAAGTTATTTTTTAGAGATAAAATTATGTTTATTGTTAGATATAAGAACACACACACACACACACACACACACACACACACACACACACACACACACACACACACACACACACACACACAATATGTTCTTATATCTAATAATAAACATAATTTTATCTCTAAAAATTAACTTATATATATATATATATATATATATATATATATATATATATATGTCATAGATTTACCTTCCAAATGATCCAATCTTTGATTCAGGCCTTTATCCATCATGTCCTAGAAAATCTTAATTGTTGTTACTAGTTTATCTATTTATGTCTTCATACCATCAATTCTTTAATTAATCTCATAATGTATTGAGGAAATCAAATGTAAATTTTTTACTTCCTTTCTTATTCTTAAATATTTCATTCTCTTCCTCTAGATGTTTGATCTCTGATAAGGTACACACTAGTTCACCTTAAATATATGTCTTAGCCTCTTTGTCATCCATTGTACCTATGATTACCTTCAAGTGGTTAAAATTGAAAAGAAGGTATGGATCTAATACCAATTTTTAGAGGTAAAATAACTGAGAGGGGAGGGGGTGAATTATTGATGCAATCAATTCTATTCCAATTCCAAAACTTCAAACTCTTAGCCACTCAACAAAGAACTCATGAAGCACACAAAATAGTTATTGTAAAGAATAAAAGAAACTATGCAAGATCAACACACATACACATAGATTATATGGGAAGCCCTCATGGGGGATAAAAACCACTCTCAAGTCTAAAAAAATTTGATGATATTCCTATAATATATTTACAAACAAGAGACTTTAGTGAATCACCCACTTAAGAAGGAGTACCAACCCCTAAGCATAAAAAAAACACCCACTTGTCCTAGATGTTGAGAACCCACACAACACCTTATCATATAAACACCTCCATAGATCTTATTAAATTTAAATTTGATGGATAAATAGTTAAAAAAAACTCTATTAAACCCTTTGATCTTCCTCAATCCTTCACACACAAGTGATGCATCTAAAACAACCTTTTTGATCACTCTACACCTCTTTGCTCATCCTCAATATTCAACCCTACAAGAACAATGTTATAAAATCACAAATATGACCTATAGATCACAAACATATTATTCACATTGATATGATCTTTAATTCATCCACCAAACACTCTCACACTTCCCTATTCTTCGCTTGTCAACTCTAGAAATGTTCATTTTTGTTTATGCTCTTTATAGAGCTCTCATGATCGCCATCTTCTTGGTCAGATATAAGACATCCCTTAACTCTTAAGGCTTATATCATACTTATAATAATATTAATTTCACCTAGTTAGGTCATCCATATCTTTTATATATCACCCTTAACCAATAACAACTTTCAATTAGGCCTAAGAAGCCCTTATAGGTCCATGGAGGCCTATTCATCCTTTTAACACTTCACTGAGCAAAACTAAAAACATAAGACTACTTCAAAGCACATAGGTCCTCACCATATTAATGATAATACATCCTCAAGTGATTAAATTAATCACTACATACCTCTATATATGAAAAACCTATCAATCATTTGCCTTGTACATGAAAACACCATGAATGAACCAAAATTCAACTTGTAAGCAATTATTCATACTGAAAATGGATGTGTCAAACCTCCAAAATACATAAAGGTGATCCTAATGTATTATAAAACACTTATAAAATAGATAATTCACTTTAAAACATATAAAAACCATCAATAATAACTCAAACATCCTTCTCTATTCACTTGTAGAAGAAAGTCAAAACCTTAATCAACTTAGGACCTTAATAAATGCAAGTATACAATTAGTCAAACCTCTAAATCATTTTACTAGATTTCCATTGAAGTTATATACTAATTTTATTTTTATACCGCCATAAAATTAATTCATCGTAAAAATTTATTAAAAAACATTAAAAACTGGTTTTCCTTTATAAATTCAAATATTTGAATTCCAATGGTCACTTTTTAATTCAAAATTGACTATGGAAACTAGTGTAATCTACTTGGGAAACCAACTTTGCATTAGCATAACTTTTGATATACATCATGTCAAGACCTAAAATTCGAAACACATGATTTAGGAACAAATATGAAAAAAATCATGTGACCAATTTCTTATTACACCTTCACATATGTGAATGTTGATGTCATCAATCAGCTTACTTAGGAAGTTCTACCAAGATCACTAGGATAACCTATACATTCACAAGACTCCATAGATGAATTAATTTCACTTTAAAAATTATACCAATCACTCTTAACTCCTAATATTACCCTTAAAATATGTTTAAAACATCACAAACATCCATAATCTTACATATCAAATCAAACACAATAGGGTCTATGCATGATTACTAAGTCACACTTTGTCATTCAGAACCATGTATACATATCAACTCATGGACACTCTTGGACACCTTAGGGACATAATTGAAAATACCTCAATATTTTTTAAATTAAAAAATACATAGATGCCTCATCCAAAACCATAGTTTATTGGATATATAATGTAAGATCCATTAAAATCATCACTAAATAATGTTAATTGGTGTAAAACTTTAAGATTTTTCAAGATACATTCCTTTGAAAAGTTGATAAATTAGAGGAATGCAATATTTTACTTGTTCAAAGATATATTTACCATCAATGTGAATTTTATGAGGCAAATCCTATTAATGATATCATATATTTTGGTGATAAGATATACCATATATCAAAAGTATTTCCTAATATAGCACTCATTAACACCAATAAATATAAGAGGCCAATCACATATAGTAATAAGTTTTTTATTTTTATGGTGAGATATGAATGTAAAAAAATTATTGCAGTGTTAATTCATACTGAAGTTAATTTACTATTAGTAGAAGAGACCATAGAGTTGAACTACAAGTTGGAATAATACAAGTATATGCTTTAGTCACCAAAGGAACTGTATACACACTATGTAGTGAAACACACTATTAATTTTATTCCTATAATACATTAAACTAATGATTATTTATACCAAAAATAATTTTTGGATAATGGATAAATAAAACAACAAATCCATGAACTCATGAACAAGTGACATACCAAACATAATGTTGGTAATTTGGCATGTTAAGACCAAATACTGACCAATACAATCCAAAACTTTTCTTAATATTGTTGAGCCCATTCAAGATGGTCTAAAACTATATATGTTTGCCTAAAAGGAAGATTTTTTTCTTTAAATTTTAAAATTAGTATTAAAAAATTCATAAATGAGTCAAATACATTTGACCATATATATATATATATATATATATATATATATATATATATATATATATATATATATATATATATATATATATGTTTGCCTAAAAGGAAGATTTTTTTCTTTAAATTTTAAAATTAGTATTAAAAAATTCACAAATGAGTCAAATACATTTGACCATATATATATATATATATATATATATATATATATGTATATATATATATATATATATATATATCTATGTGTGTGTGTGTGTGTATGTATATATATGTATATATATATATATATGTATATATGTATATATATATACATGTATATATATATACATGTATATATATATACATATATATATATATATACATATACATATATATATATACATATACATATATATATATATATATATATGACTTAACCTTAGTCATAAAATTCTATAACTTGAAAAGGTTATTTGATGAAAATTTAAGCCAAAAGGGCCTATGTTTAGCTCCCACATGCCAAAATTGGCCTCAAAAGCATGTAAAAGGATAATTTTTTTATGTTAACACATCCTTGACTTGTGGATATCCTTTTCATTCAATTATATTGGTAGTGGTATTAAGTTATCTTGAAAAGGAAAAAAGAGGCTATTTTCATTCATATTTCAAGAAGTATAGATCTATACAACCAACCATAAAGCTAAAGCCTAAAATAAGAGTAGGGTATATTAAATATCTTTATGAATATTTTCATGGAAATTGGTCTCCAAACAAACTCAAAACTAGTCTCTTACAAACACCTTCCTCCTTTGCACATAGTGACAAGTCTTCAAGTTTGATGATGGTATGACCATGAAAAAGAAGATTCAAGTCTGAATTTTTGGTCAAATAAAGTAGAATCAAATTTCTTCAATTTCTCCTCATTAGGGAAACATTTAAAGAAAATTCTGTTTTCAAAGATTATTTGGAACCTAATCAACCTTTATATGGCCCATTTTAATCATATACACACATTTTAAGGTCAAAATAATCTCACAAAGACAAGGAATGCAATCTATAGTTAGGCATGCTTCTAAAGAGAAATTATATGGTCCAGGTGAAAAAGTTTTCAATATTTCTTGGTTTCCTCCATGACATGGATTTAATCCATGTTAATATGTTCTCCAATCAAGTTTCTCATTGTTTTCATAAGGTTTCATATCCAATAAGACCATTCATATGCTCTCAAATCATCTTAAAAATCTAGTTTAGCAAACATTAAGGAAAATTAGCATTTTTTAAGGTTTTTAAAATAACCTATGTTTCATTTTCATCCTATTATCCTTTTATAAAGGCATATTAATTGATATGGTGTGAGTATGATATGTTCATTTTTGTATATAACTCTTCACATTGGTTTTAATGTGCTCTTTCATACTCCTTTATACCTTCATTTTGTTCATTTGCATATCATTATTATAAAATTGTCTTTTCACTATGTTTCATGCTTCTTTTAATATCCATTCATGTTTTTCCATCATATTTTATCGCCTCACCTCCCTTCTACCCATATCCATTCCATGGTTTCATTGCCATAAAGATCCAAAGTTTTATCAGAGACCATCACAAGCATGAAAAGAAGGTATGAATAACTACAAAGTAGCATAAACAGCCAAAAAATGATGACCTACAACCATGATAGTAGTGGATGATATCAAGACAATGTTTGAGTCAAAGAAAGGATATGAAAAGAGAATAGAAACTCAAAGGAGTAACACCATTTGAATAGATTTTCATAAGACTCCATAGATGAATTCCTTTCACTTCCACAAGTATACAAAATACTCTTGACTCCTAATATGATCCCTCAAACATGATCAACACATCACCAACATCCATCATCTTACCTATCAAAGTAAACATAATAGGGTCCATGCATAATCACTAAGGCACACTATTTCATTGAGAACCATGCATACATATCAACTCATGGACACTCTTGGACACCTTAGGGACATCATTGAAAACACCTCAATAGTTTTTCAATTAAACTATCCATTGATGCCTCATCCACAACCATACTTTATTGGATGGTTTAATTTAGGATCCAATAAAATCATCACTAAATAGTGTTAATTGGTTTAAAACTTCAAGATTTTTCAAGATAAATTCCTTTGCAAAGTTGATACATTAGAGGCATGTAATATTTTACTTGTTTAACCATATATTTAACATCAACATGAATTTTATGAGGCAAATCTTATTAATGTTATCATATATGTTGGTGATAAGAGATAACATATATCTAAAGTATTTTCTAATATATCACTCATTAACACCATGAAATATAAGAGGCCAATCACATGTAATAATAAGTTTTTTCTTTTGATGGTGAGATCTGAATGTAAAAATATTCTTGTGGTGTTAATTCATAATGAAGTTACTTTAGTATTAGTAGAAGAGACCATATATCTGAAATACAAGTTGGAATAATACAAGTATATGTTTTAGTCACCAAAGGAAGTGTAGACACACTATGTGGTGAAGCATGCTATTAATTTTATTCCTAAAATACCTTAAACTAATGATTATTTATACCAAAAATAATTTTTTGGATAGTGGATAAATCAAACAAAAAATCCATGAAATCATGAACAAGTGACATATCAAACAAAATGTTGGTAATTCTGCATGTTAAGGCCAAATACCAACCCATGCAATACAAAACATTTCCTAATACTGTTGATCCCATTCAAGAAGGTCTAAAACTATGTATTTTTGACTTAAAGGGAAGATTTTTTGTCTTTAAATGTTAAAATTGGTATTAAAAATTTCATAAAATGAGTCAAATACCTTTTACCATATTAATATATATGACTTAACCTTAGTTATAAATTTTTATAACTTGAAAAGGTTATTTGATGCAAATTTAAGCCAAAAGGGCCTATTTTCAGCTCTCACGTGCCAATTTGGCCTAAAAAGCATGTATAAAGATAAAAAATTGTGTTAACATGTCATTTAAACTTGTATATCCTTTTCATGCACTTATATTGGGAGTTGAGGTCTTAAGTTATCTTTCAAAGGCAAAAAGATGCTATTTTCATTTATATATCAAGGAGAAGTACTTATCTATACAACCAACCATAAAGTTAAAGCCTAAAATAGGAGCAAGGGATATAAAATATGTTCATGAATATTTTCATGGAAATTGGTCTCCATATAGGCTCAAAAATAGTCTCCTACAATCACCTTCATCCTTTGCACATAGTGATAAGCCTTCAAGTTTGATGATGGTATGACCATGAAAGAGAAGATCCAAGTTCGAATTTTTGGTAAAATAAAGTAGACTCAAAGGGATTCATAATGGAGAAAGTTGTTTTGTAATTTTTCTCTTTTAACTCATGAATCATCCATTGAATTTAGTCTTAATTTTGTAGTTTTGCATCCATAAAGGCAACCAATTTTCTTCAATTTCTCCTCAACAAGGCACCATTTAAAGAAAATTGAAGTTTTCAGATATTATTTAGAACCTAATCCACCCATATATGTCCTCACTCATTCATTTTTAACATATTTAAATGTCAAAAAAAAATGGCAAAGACAAGGAATGCAATCTATAGTTAGGCATGCTTCTAAAGAGAAATTGTATGGTCTAAGAGAGAGAGAAGGTTTTCAATATTTCTTGGTTTCCTTCATGACATGGATTTCATCCATGTTCACATGTTCTCCAATAAATTTTATCAAGGTTTTAATAAGGTTAATATGCAATAATACCATTCATATTCTCTCAAAGAATCTTAAAAATCTAGTTTAGCAAATGTTAAGGAAAATTAACATGTTTTAAGGTTTTTTTCAAAAACCTATGTTTCATTTTCAGCCTATTATCCTTGTCCAAAGGCATACAATTTGATATGGTGTAAGGATTATATGTTCATGTTTTCATATAACTCTTCATGTTGGTCTTAACATGCTCCTTCATACTCCTTTATACCTCCATTTTGTTCATCCCCATATCACTGTCATAACATTTTCTTTTCACTGTGTTTCATGCTTCTTTCACTATCCATTCATGTGTTTCCATCATCTTTTATTACCTCACCTCCCTTACACCCATATCCATTCCATGGTTTCATTTCCATAAAGAGCCAAGGGTTTATTAGAGACCATCACAAGCATAAAAATAAGGTATGAAGACCTAAAAAGTAGCATATAAAACCAAGAAATGATGACCTACAACCATGATAGTAGTGGATGAGATAAAGACAAAGTCTAAGTCAAAGAAAGGATATGAAAAGAGAAGAGAAAATCAAAGGAAAACTATCTAAGGAGTGAAAACATTTGAATAGCTTTAGAGGACTATTTGAGTTCCTCCAAAACCTATCACAATCCTTGTCTGTACAAATGGTATAATATGACCACCTATAATTGAAAAAGGACAATCCTTATGATGTTGACATGACATTAAGACTTGAATGTTAAATGACAATGATGGAGGTTTTAAGGGTTCTTAATCCCTCTTTTGGTTTTATTTATAACTAAATATATGGAGGTAGCCATCAAAGTCTCAAGGTGCCTTTTAAGACACCTATAGGTCTAAGTAAGGTTAAAATCACCTACAATAGGCATATATTTTGGTAGTCTACAAGCATCCAGTGTTTGGTGCCTAGTTTGGTTAATCAAGTACATGACTAACAACATGAATTTGTTATGATAGTGATCAATAAGAGAGATAAAACATATAGTCAAAGCCTTTAAATAGGTTTTTAAGAATCACAATGGAGACTTATATCAAGCTTAAAGGCAAGCTATAGCCAAAACCGAGGTTTTGAACCCATAACATACCTATCAAGGTGTTTAATAACCTAAAGCACTACCAAGTGCATACATATTATGAATATTGTTAACCTAAAATAGGAACTTAAAATACATATAAGTCTAACTCAAGGACCATCAGGAATGAGGTAAAAGAAGCCTAAAGCCATAGGATAAGGATAAATCTATAATTAAGGAGAGAAACTAACTATGAAAGAGTTTTTTAAGGTTTAAACAACTTAAGAGAGGTTATTATAAATATAAGGATCTTTATACAAGTGAATTACTCTTGATATTTTCTTATGTGTTTGTTCAAAACCCACCAAGCACCTTCACACCTTGTATCAGTCTATATAAGGACAAATAAACAAGTAACATAATCAAGTGCATGGATATGAGAGATTTGTCTTCAAAATGAGGGAATCATGGTTTTATATGAGGGGGATAGTCTAATTTAATGTAATTTAAGGAAAAATAAAACTCATATTGATCCATTTACCTTAGATATCCACCTACAAGCTTGTTTTCAAGGTAGCCTACAATATTGAGGGTTTTAAAGAAGTCTTAAGACCTGCCATGGAGAAAAGAGACTAATTGAATCATTGGATGCATGATTAGTATGAGGAAAGACATGTTCATGACTGAACCTAAGTATTTTTTATCAATTGATACATGGTGATGGTTTTGAGTGAGTTTAAAACACAAGAAACCCTACAATTAAGAAGACTTTTGTCAAGATAGTAAGCCATGTTTCAGAAAATATCCTTTAAAACTCTTGTATACTTATCATAAATATATAAAATCATTCAATCCAAGTTATAGTCCATACAAAATCTTGAATAGGGTACAGTTAGGCATAACAAAGAGAAAGTTTGTTACAAATAGTGATGGTGATCTTGACTAGGAGAGAAGACATGGTATTCTAAGGAAATTCATCCATATGAGTCATGAAACATGATTAATTATTTCAAGAGGAAGAATATAATGCTCAAGGGACTTGATACATGGTCATTTCCTCTCAAAATGGTCACCTATAGCCCTCTTGGAAGGCAGGCCCTACCTCTAAGTTGTATGAACAACAAACATAGTGTCCATGATGGAATGTCAAATGAGAAATGGTAGTTTATGAAAAATGATGATGAAATAATACCAAATAGTAAATAAATTAGTTTAAAACATGTTGATAGTCATACCATACAATAAATAGGACCTACAATCTCCAAGTACAATCAATCACATAAAGAAAGGTCTATCTTGAAGGGTTAATGGTCTATGAAGCAAGTTTCATTTTCAAGATCATGGTATAAAATAAAATAGGGAGAAAGTATGTTTTAAGCTCATAAATTGATGGATATTATTATCAAGGACATGTTACATTCATACATATTTAAAAAGTATGCTATAACCATCACATACATGCTTTCTTTCAAGCTAAGTTGACAAGTCTAATACTCATTGTGTAGGGAATTTCATGTTTAGATGATGATTATTGAGAATATATTAAGATGACATAATGAAATAGGATAAAATTTATTCAAGAGGGTATGATGGGATAAAAATATAGTCCTATAGTCAAAGTCCTTATAGAACACTTACCTATAGCCATATGAGAGCAGGCTTTCCTCTAGTTAGTAGGTAAGATGAGGGTGAAATGCTATAGTGGAGTTTCATAATGCATAGGATTTTTAATGTAAAGGAAATTTTATTATGATAAAATTCATATGATAATCATTAGGATATCATGATGTTCTCCAATCATCTTTTATATAGTCATTTCCTTTTAAACACACACAACTCATGAACATAGTCAAATATCCAATTTTGGTAGGTACTGAGAACATAATGGTATAAGGGTTTTCATGTTTAGAGGAAAAATTAATAAAAGAAAAAATGATGACAAAGAATAATTATAAGTATTATATTCCTCCTAAATA
This sequence comes from Torreya grandis, assembly GCA_037957365.1. Lineage (NCBI taxonomy): Eukaryota > Viridiplantae > Streptophyta > Pinopsida > Cupressales > Taxaceae > Torreya > Torreya grandis. The sequence continues at coordinate 2,553,427 of JARHVA010001262.1, read as the reverse complement.
CCTTCACTGCTTGAAATGTCCACCTATATCAGTAAATGACAAAGTCATATGAGGTCTTTTGAGGGGGAGCAATGTGACATAAGTGACATAAAAGATAAGGAGATAGACAATTAATGGTAATAGGTAATAAAATAAGGTTTATAATACCTTTTTAAAGACTATTAATCTTTCTTAACACTCAAAGACTCAATTAAAACATGAAAATACAATCATTGTCAAACACATGAGCCTATCTTGAGAGAAATGGCAAGTTTGGGGCACCTACACATGGAATTAAGACTTAAAAATTGGTTAACCTCATAATTATTACCAAGTAAATCTAATCATGCTATTGGAGACATATTATGACAAGTTTAAGTTCCCACTATTTTGACGCAGTCATTAGTATGTCCATTCATGATCACCATTGAAGTAGGCAGGCTTCTTGAGGAGTTTAAACTGTGTTAGAAGGGTTGTAAATTCATTTTAATGTTTTAAAATAAAGGATATATATTATTAAATATTAATAAGACCCTTAAAAGTGTCAAAACTCCAATTTATATGCAAACCATGCCATTGAGGGTTAAAACAAGCAAGCAGGACTATAGCATCAAAAGGCATTTTTTGATCTGTCAAGCAAGATGAAACATAAAAAATAATTTTATGACATGATAAAGGTAAAAATATGATGATTTAAATAGGGATAAGAAATTGAGGAGTTAGTTTTAGTCCAAGGAAAAAATTTGAATTCTACAGTTCTAGACACCCTTTCAAGCCACTAGATCAAATGCTCGTATCTTTCACCACATGAAGAGTTGGCCAAAAAATATTAGAATTATTTTATTACCAATATGAAATTATAATTCATGAAAAAATTATTTTTGTTGAGGGGTTATGCTTTATGAATAATTTCTAAGAGTGTAAGCATGTCCAAAATGCTTGCAAACCCTATAGGTAAATTTATTTACATAGGTATCTTTTCATATATTTTGCATGAGAACTCAATATTATAAATAAATATGAGGTGGTATATATAATATATATTTAGGGAAATAATTGTTGGCTTGGAGGTATATGATTTATGAACTATTGTTAAGAAGGTTCAACTCCAAAACCCTCCCAAACCCTCATAATGACTAGTTTTGAGAAAAGTTGATTTTATTTCCATAAAAACCTCATGGATCAACCTAAAACATCTTCAATCATGAATTAAAATTAGAGAGGATCCCATAAATGATAATTTTTTGTATGGAATTATATGGATCATGGTAGAATACATGTTTTCTAGGGGAAAAAGAAGCAAATATGAGGTAAAATGTAGTTCACATAAAATCCAATCAATGGAGATTGAATCCTGAGACTTGTTATTAATCCCCAAATAATCATATGATAATAAATTTTCATTTAATTTCCCTTAACATCTCATCCAAAACAACCACTCTGTAGGAAAATGAGGCAGAATTGACCTAGTCAACCGTAGTGACTAAGTTACAAGAGTTTATTAATCAAGATCACCAATCTCATGGTTTTATTAGTTGTTACAAGTATAATAATCATATTATTTTTAGGTTTAATTATTTTATTTCAAGTTATAATGTATTTTGAGTGCAATAAATAGGACATTAGGCCTAATTGGCCTAGTAGGCCTATTTGATCAAATAATCAGAGAGGAAATTAGCATTGAATGAATATCAATGAGTTCACATGGAGTTTAAATGTGACATATCTGGCATTCACATGGATATATTATACACATTTTAGCATTCAAGTGCCATGTCATGCAAGGAGGGGCTAGAGAGGTAGTTAACTAGTCTTAGAGTGATAATGACTCTATGTTAATTAATCATGAATTGACTAAAAATTGCATGCATATTAATTTGTTTTCATGCAAGAAAATACATTAAATAAATTTAAAATCAATTCAAGTGAATTTAATTATCCAAGATGTGGCACACAAAGCATGCAAAAGGAAGTTGATAAGTCAAATGGGCCCACCACCTTTTTAATGCCAAAAAGAGGAGCATGCAAGGCTTAAAACACAAAAGATATATATTGAAGAAAATTGTATCAAATTAAACTCAAGTATGACTTGAGATGATGTAGAGTGGACTTCATCTTCTATATTTTATGTCAATCTCCTAGCTAGTGACTTCTATTTGCTATATATGCATGCTTTCAAGCCAATTTCTAGATCCCTCTCTTGGGCATGATTGAAATTTGTCAAGATTGAGCTTTGTAACCTTTTGAGATAAATAAAAATGACTATTTTTAGATTTAATCTTCTATAATAGTGTGTAATATCACTTTTATTTACACTTGTGGTAGTAATTTCTCCCTTGGTAGGTCCTAATCTCACTTAATTACTAGTATACTAACTTATGCAGGTCATGTTCAGTGTTTGATGTCATTTTATTGAATTAATAGTGGATATATATGACTAGTTAGTGACTTAAATCAAGCTTATTCCAACATTTCCCTCATGCTTTGTTAAATTTATGAAAACTTTATGTGAAATATTGATTCATAAGAGTCTTTAGAGTTGTAAACTTAGTTATTATTTTATCTTATCAGTGTTTTATGAGTTCAAATAGAGTGGTTGAAATATAAATATGAGTGTATCACCAATAGTAGAATATGATTTACCTTTTAGTTTCCTTCTAATCCTTTTCATCCAAAAAGTCATAGTAGGTTTAGTAGTAGTGAGTAAATTGATCAAAACTAAATGTCTAGTCTGAGTTTAGGTATCCCACACCTTAGATCATTCCAATGTTAGTCTAGGTGTGAAAGAGTTTTAGAGCAATCCATATGCCTTCAAATAGTGTGTTATCTAGGTTTGTAATAGTTTTGGCATGGTTGGTGGGACACAAATCAACCATTAGAGTACATAGTTTGAATCATATTGGTCTTCAAAATTAGTTTCAAGTACCCCTATGGTCCTTATCTCAAATGTAAAAGACAATTTTTTTCATTATTTAATTGATTTTCTTTTATTTTCTAGGCTATGGCTCTTATAAATATGAATTTTACCATTCATCTCCTTATGAGCACTTCCGATATGATCCTCATGACCCATATTATCCCTACCATGATTCATATCAGTCATATGATGAGCATCATAAACCATATTCATATCCTTATTATTAGTATGATGATTCATATCGATCTTATGATGAGCCTCATGAACCTGGTTGTCTTCCTGATCAACCCAATCAAGTCCTAATATAATCCATCTCAATATTAAAATAAACCCTATTTGGCTATGAACATTCAAAATATCTATAGATAGGAGATATCCACACATGAAATTTAGAACATGATAGATAATTTGTAGTAGGATAAAGAGTTATGTTCATCTTTCATAAGGCAAGGTCACTCAAAGTTCAGTGCTGATATTCTAGATATAGGTGGTCTAATTGTAGGCATTAAAGAGAGGTTGATGGTTTATGAGAAACACTAGGGTCATCATAATTAGCATCATGTTCCCATATAGAATCCCCTTTCCCTTCATGAATGTCTAACCAATGTATATCATAGTCCTCAAGATTCAATCCAAGCCTTGCCTAGTTTTCCTACTTGGAAATATATCCAAGAGAGAACTTAGAAGGCTAAATAAGTATTTTTTGAGGAGTCTAATTTTTAGGTTACACAATAGATCATAAAATAACCTTCATATTCATTTTTTTAGGGAGAGATCTCCAATGATTTAATTGATGGTTTTGAGGCTCACCTAGCCAAGGAAGTTGATCTTACAAATTAGCATCTTCAATATTCAATGGAAATGACAAAGAATACATAGTAGAAAATTAATTCTTTCACACTCATGGCTGTAACAAGTAAAAATGAAGAAGCTCCTAATCCCAAGTTCATTACTTGGATGTAGATACAATAATCCAAGGAGAAAGAAGAACATTCAAGCAAGATTCAAGATGCAAAAGTTAAAAATAAGTAGGTAATCATTGAGCCTCCACTCCTTCCTCCTCAAAAGACCACATCCTTTCCTTTATGGAAAGTTATTCGAGAGAGTTTTTAGTAGAGAGATGAGGTGAAAGTGATCTACGAGGAGCAGATTTATGAGCAAAATTAGGAATATATGGTAACTTATTTGGACCTCTCTCATTTTATTGAATAATTTTAGGGATTTACCATGCTAATTCTTGAGGAACCTCTCCTTTATAAATCAATTAAATAATTTTCATATGAGGTATATGAAGATGAAATATTATTGCATTAACATGAAGAGAACACAATCATTGACACACTCAATGTCAAGGAAGGGATTGATCCAATCTCACAACATGTACAATAAGATGAAGTCAAATAGGTTGTTTCTAAGATAGAAGATCATCTAAAAGTTGAAGATGTTTTATATGAGCTCATTTATAAAAAAATAGACACCATTCATCATGAATAAAAAGAGATTGTAGAAGTGACAAAAGAAAATTACCAATTAGCAAAAGAATATGAAGAGTAAGCTGATTTTGATAGCATGGCAGGTCATCATCTTGATGTTAAAGATGAAGCAATTTTGATTTATCAGTTTGAGATACCAAAAAATGATTTTTAGACTTATGATAATAATGAATAAAATCCAATTGTACTTCATCTTCATGATAAAAATATCATTAGACTTATTTGACATCTTTCCTTTAGGTTATTCTTTACTCAAATGTGGTTCATTGTAGGTTGAGAGAATTACTTTCATCAAGCAAGAAGTAGTTGTTCTCTTAGGAGGTGTTTGAGATTTTAGGCATGGTCATAAAATTATCCATTTATCTTTAGATGTTTTTCTATCCTTGGAAGCTGAATATGAACTCAGGTGGCCTTAAGAAGTTACAAGATTAAATCCATCTCTCTTAGAGGCTAGCCTTGTAGATATGACAAAGGAGACACATCAAACTATCTAACATGATCATAATCAATTAATCATAACTAAATAAAAATTGAGATTGTTCTTTCAAATTTCATGTATCTAGGAGTATGATTGGGTCTTGGACTCATGTCTACAACTCATGTACATGAAATTGGTAGTAGAAGAACCAGTTACTTCTCCTAGAGACTATGAAGATGTAAATACTCTTAGATGTAAAAGAGAGCTATCAAGAGATGAAAAACATGATTAAAGGTTATATGGTGGATAAAATAAATTTTAATTTGACCCTAGAGGAATTTTTTTCACTTCACATTAGTTGTTCTAGGTTTGCTTTGTTTCAATAAGTGATTAGCACAATTAGTAGTCTTCTTCCCTTCTATTGTGTTTGTCTTATTTTCCTATTTCCTTAAGTTAATTTCCATTGATTCTTAGTTTAGTTTTTGTTTCCTTTTATTCTTGTTTTCATATTCAAAGGAGGTGTTATAAATTCCAAAAAAAATTGTGTGCTAGTCAAGAGAGTAATCAAGCTATCAAATAATATCTCAAATTGTCATTGTAATAATTAAGATTTAGTGAGTTATTTTGACTAGCACACTAGTTAAACCTATGAGTAATTATAAATGTTGGTATTTTTCATGTCAATACCAAATACCAAATTGTACAATCCAAAACTTTTCCTGGTACTAGTGAGCCCATTCAAGATGGTCTAAAATAGTGTACTTTTGCCTATAAAAGAAGATATTTTATCTTTAAATGTTAATATTAGTATTAAAAAGGTCATAAAATGAGTCAAATACCTTTTACCATATGCATATATATGACTTAACATTATTCATAAAGTTTTATAACTTGAAAAGGTTATTTGATGCAAATTTAAGTCAAAAAGGGCCTATTTTCAACTCCCACATGCCAAATTTCACCTCAAAATCATATGAAATGATTAAAAATTTGTGTTAACATATAATTTACTCTTGGATATCATTTTAATGAACTTAAATTGGTGGTGGAGGTCTTATGTTTTCTTTAAAAGGCAAAAAGGCTATTTTCATTCATATTTCAATGGGAAGTATGGCTCTGTATGACCAACCATATATTTGAACCCTGAAAAAAAATTAGAAGGATATGAAATATGTTCATGAAGATTTTCAAGGCAATTTTTTTACATATAGGCTCAAAACCAGTCTCCTATAGTTACCATCTTCCTTTGCACATAGTGATAAGCCTTCAGGTTTGATCATGGTACAGCCATGAAAAAGAAGATCTAGGTCTAAATTTTTGGTTAAAGAAAGTAGAATTAGAGTGATTATTTCTGGATAAGTTGATTGTATAATTTTAATCTTCTCATGCATCAATCATCCATTCTAATTTAGGATCAATTATATAATTTTTCATCCATGAAGGCAATCAGTTTTCTTCAATTTCTCCTCACCAGGGCAACATTTCAATAAAATTAAAGTTTTAAAAGATTATTTGGAATTTAATACACCTTTACATGGATTCCTTTAGTCCTTTTACACAAATTTTAATGTTAAACAAATATCACAAAGATAAGGAATTAAATATATAGTTAGACATGCTTTGAAAGAGAAATTATACGATCTAGGAGGGAGAGAAGGTTTTCAATATTTCTATGTTTCATCCATGGTATCGATTTCATCCATGTTCACATGTTATCCAATAAATTTTTTCAATTTTATAAGGTTTCATATCCATTAAGACCATTCATATGCTCTCAAATCATCTCAAAAATCTAGTTTAGCAAACTTTAAGAAAAATTAGCATTTTTAAAGGTTTTTGTAAAACCTATGTTTCATTTTCAGCCTATTATCCTTGTCCAAGGCATCCAAATTTATATGGTGTGAGGATTATATGTTCATGTTTTCATATAACTCTTCATATTTCTCTTAACATGCTCCTTCATATTCTTCTCCACCTCCATTTTTTTTATCCCCATATCATTATCATAACATTGTCTTTTCAGTGTGTTTCCATTATCTTTTATCACCTCACCACCCTTCCACCCATCTCAATTCCATAGTTTCATTTCCATAGAGAGTCAAGGGTTTATCAAAGATCATCACAAGCATGAAAAAGAGGTACATAGACCAAAAACTAGCATATATAGCCAATAAATGATGACTTATAGCCATAATAGTAGTAGATGAGATCAAGAAAAATTCTAAGTCAAAGAAAGGATATGAAAAGAGAAGAGAAACTCAAAGGAGAAATATCAAAGGAGGGACACATTTTTAATATCTTTAGAATATTGTTTGAGTTCCTCCAAAACCTATCATGGTCCTTGTCCGTATAAATGGTACAATATGACCCCCTACAGTTGACAAAGGATAGTCCTTATGATATTTACATTCCATTAATACATGAATTTTAATTGACAATGATAGAGGTTTCAAGGGTTTTTAATCCCTCTTGTGGTTTCAATTATAACTCAATATATGAAGTAGGTAACCACCAAAGGCTCAAGGTGTCTTTTAAGATACCTATAGATCTAAATAAGGTCAAAATCACCTACAACAAGCATATTTTTTGGTAGTTTATAGGTACCCAATGCTTGGTGCCTAGTAGGGTTAATCAAGTACATTACTAACAACATGAAGTTGTTATGATAGTGATCAAGAGGAGATCTAAAAATTACAATCAAAGCCTTTAAATAGGGAGGTTTTGAACCCATCAAGAGACCTATCAAGGTGTTTAAGAACCTAAAGCATTGCTAAGTGAATAATTACTATGAAGATTGTTAACCTCAATTAGGAGCTTAAAGGACATATATATCTAGTTCAAGGACCATTAGGAGTGAGATAAAAGAAGCTTACAACTATAGTTCAAGGACAAAACTATAGTTAAGAATGAGAGACACTAACTATGAAAGAGTTTTTTAAGGTTCAAACACCTTAAGGTAGGTCATTATAACTATAAGGCTCTTTAGACAAGTGAGTGAATCTTGATATTTTGTCATGTGTTTCTTCAAAACCCTCCAAACATCTTCATAATTTGTCTCATTTTGTAAAAGGACAAATAAATAAGTAGCACAATCAAGTACATGGATATGAGAGATTTATCTTCATAATGAGGGAATGGTGGATTGATTTGAGGGGGATAGTATAATTTAAGGACAAATCAAACTCATATTGAGCCATTCATCATGGATATCCACCTACATGCTTATTTTCAATGTAGCTTATAATATTGAGGGTTTTGAAGAGGTTTTAAGACCTATAATTGAGAAAAGAGACTAATTGAATCATTAGATGCATGATTAGTATGAGATAAAACATGCTCATGAATTACCCTAAGGATTTTTTTGAAGTGATATATATTCAAGGTTTTGAGTGAGTTTAAAACATAGGAAAACCTATAACCAAGAGGATTGTTGTCAAGATAGTAAGCCATGATTAAGAAACTTTTAAGGAATTTTGACCTTATTATGATTTATTGAGACTATAAAGTAGATAATGGAAATTACAATATCATTGAAACCTATTTTATAATTATCATCAAGCTTTCAAAGCCTTCAATACAAGTTATAGTCCATACAAAAGCCTAAATATGGTATAATCAGACATAACAATGAGAAAGTTTGTTTCAAATAGTGATGGTGATCTTGACTAGGAGAGAAGACATTGTCTTCTAAGGAAATTCATCCATATGAGTCATGGAACATGATGAATGGTTTCAAGAGGAATAAGATAATGCTTAAAGGACATGATACACAATTAGTTCCTCTTAAAATAGTCACCTACAACCCTTGTAAAAGGTAGGTCCTACCTCCAAGTTGCATAACCAACAAGCATAGTGTCCATGATGGAATGTCAAATGAGCAATGGTAGTTTCATGAAACATGATGATGAAATAAGACTAGATGGTAAATAAAATGAGTGTCAAACATGGTGACAGTCATATCATATATAAATTAAGACCTAGAATCCCCAAGTATAGTTAAGAAAGTAAATAAAGGTCTATCTTGAAGGGGTAATGGTCTATTAAGCAGGTTTAATTTTCAAGATCATGGTATGAAGGAACTATTGTTATGTGATATTTCACCCTTGTATGGGATTTATTTAGGCTCCCCACTCTTAGTCATAATATGGGAACAGCCCCAAGTTGTGGGTATCTTATGGTGAGGTTAAACCTTTGGAGAAGGTCAGCTTCCTCTTGATAGATCACCTAAACTAATGTTATCACAAGGAAAAGGGTTATAAAGGGGTAAAAAACAAATAAGAAGGGTAAAAGGTGATGCGCCAAATACAAATGGATCATAAGCTTGAACTAAAACTAGATCCACACAAGACAATGCTAGTTCACACAACCTCATAGACCAACTTATTGCATAAGCATTTCATGGACTAGGTTTAGGAAAAACACTAATCTATACATGCAATAGCTTGAAAACACCCTAAAAGAGGTCAAAAAGGAGGAAAATGGATGGGGAAAATTCTACTTCACTATGCCATCATGCACAACTCACTCAACATAGATCCAAGGCAAGAAATAGGTAAAGAAAGTCTTTTATTGCATCAAGAGGTAGTTCTTAAAAATTGCTTTATAGTGTTTATCCTAATCAAGATAAGAATATTTTACAATATCTCAAAGAGTTCTTGCTCTTTAAAATTTGAGAGTCCTTATGGAAATCCAAAATTTGAGAGAGAAAGAGAGATATTACAAATGGGAAAGGATGGGTAATATAGAAATAATGAGAAGAGAGAAGAAGGAGCATGTTAACAAAGAAAAATCAATGAGCCGCTACTTTTTAATGAATGTTCCACCACACTTAATCCAATCTAGACTAGCCTTTCATTAATAAGTTATCTTACATCTACTCCAGTTTGTCTTTAGGTTCTAGTCATCGGTTGAGCAATACACTAGAAGACAAGAGTCTATTTTATAGGTGATGAGTCATGATCGTTTCAAAGAAGAAAGATCCTTAAGTTATGAAAAGTATTAAATGATCTAACTACTTTTATAACCATCAATATATTTGCTTTGATCTTATATGCCATCTCCCACTTACTTTCATTATAAGGACAAAGTCTTCATACCCATGGACCTAACAGATCCATGATCATGTATTCTTTTAGCAGTTACAGGTACCTACTTATATAAGTTATAGCTTTGTCTATTCAAACCTACTCCTACCCCAACCTGAGCATAAGTATTTACTATAGATTGAAAACTAATCCAACTATTGGTTTCTCTATAGTCAATATGTTAATGAATATCTTATAGATTGCATAACTTATTTTTTGAATCATATTATGTCTAAACAAACCTATTCCTCCTCTAAAACTTGTAGAAGCCAAGGACTTATTGTACGTGATGTTGAAAACACAATAAAATTGATTCTACATGTTCTAGATCCTCCAACATAGGTCTTGATTGAGCTTTAATGTCATCCTTTAAAATATTTTCCCTAGTTCATCCCTAGGTCATATTTTCTCTCCATTGAAGTCTTTTAGCTTTTTACTTTTAATTTTAGCCACTGATTTTAATCTAGGATTCCAAAATCATGTCATCTATTAGCTCCTCATTTGTCATATCAGTCCTACAATCAGTCTTAACTATTTCTCATGCTTACACCATGTAGCAGCCTTGAATTCATCCTAAGTTTGGTTGACTCTTAACCTTACGCACACCATTAATATTTATTTATATGTCATGAACACATACTATTAATTTACCTAAAATTTACCATGGTTATGACACTTAGTAATTATGCATTTGTCTTCAAGATTTTTTGACCTTTTAACCCATCACTTGCCATTAATGTTTTATCACATGATTAAATGCACATCATAGATCTATTTGGGCCCACTAGCCTTGTCAGTTAATGTGCATTATTAAATATTCGATCTAATCAAATGCTAGCCATTGATCTTATTCTAGGAAATATTTGACCTATTGACTACCCATGTGTCATTGATCTATGATTTGATCAAATGAGATTTTAACACTTGTCATCCACGTGTTCATCTTTGGAACATTTGAATTCAAATGGTTATTTCATGAAGCTTTAACTTGACATCCATATACATGTTTGACTCTACAAGTTCAAATTTAAAGACCTATATCTTGAAATAGGAAGCTCATCAAGATATGAATTTTATAGAGAATGTTCAAGGCATGAAAAAATCATGTCCATGCATTCCTTTGGCTATGTTTAACCTTCCAAGTGTATTATGAAGTGTGTAACTAGACTGACCTATCTATTTTTGCATGATGTTTGATCATAGTTTGGTCCATCTTCTTCACTTGATCAATTCATTTGATCATTTCTTCAATCAACAACTCTGCTTAGTTGATCTATCTAGGTAAAAGCTTTGAAAGTGGGATAAATTTTTCCAACATCTTTGGTGACTCATAGAGAAGCATGCATGCTATACATGAGAACCCAAACTAGTTGCCTCATTTGATCCATTGGGAATGAAGTCTCCTCTCTCATTAAACATATCAATATGAGGATAAATATGGATGCCAACCTCTAGATAACTCTTAAAAAAACAAAAAATAACAAAGGCAAGTGCATGCAAGCACTTGGAGGAAAGAAAAAATAGCTAACCTACTAAAAAAATGTATAAACAAGCACTTAGAGAAAATCATGAAAACCACTCTAATATATATAATATTATACAAAAAATTACAATCACCTCCCTCCTAGGTCAAATGGAAAACTTTTAGAATACTTCATTTGTAATAAACTAAGATGAAAAATACCTTACTTTGAAGGTACAAAAATTGGTGAACTAAGCAGCTTGATGGCCAATCCTTTTAATATGCTCTCTAATGGATGAAACAGTATAAACACATCTCTAATGTAGACATATTGATCTAATTATTATAATATTGGTTCATGTTGGACTATAGGATCACTTTTTTGATGTTTTTTATCACTCTTGAGAAAGCCTTGCATAAATAATTCATTCAGGCTCTTAGGAGTAATTGTACTTGGTTCAGTTGGTGGCTCAAAAAAGCCATATTCTTATACCTTGTCCTTGTGTAAATTAGTACTGATAATTCTTAGATAAGCATGATCATAATATTTTGGAGGAAAGACATGTCTCTTAGCCTCTTCAAACTATTTGGTTATGGCATTGAACTACTACCATAACTCTTCAGGTTCTTCACTAGTATACTTATTAAATTGTATCATTTGATCACTTGAGATGTCTCCTTCATCAACCTCACTTAATATTTCATCTTTTTTTACAACTAAAAATGAGTAGTGATTTAATTATCCAATGTTTGAAACATCACATCTATCTTGATCAAGATTTAACTACATTCGTCTAGCTCCAACATATCAGAGCCATCCTTAACTGACACCTTATCTTGAAGTGGACCAATCTCAGGCACCTAGTTCTAATTCTCTTCTTAATATATGTATAATAGACCTTCATTAGTCTATTCAAGATCTTTTCTATTTTCAACTTTAGGATTATCTTCATTAGGCAAGTTTACAACACTAAGTTGCTCCATTTTACTTAATAAATCTAAGCACAAATGGTACCATTGATATTCTAAGTTATTTAGGCTAACCTTGACCTCCATAATAGGTTCATGAAGATTATCCTCTTATGGTTCATCAAATTACTACAACTTGACATCTAAAACATGATCTTCCCTATGAAGTGGGTTGCCTATTATGATCTCCTCATCATAGACACTTGAATTGTGCTCTTCAAGCTCACCTATGGCTATAAGCTTCTCCTCTATCCTTTGTAAAATCTCTTTTTCTAAGAGGGAGATGGTGGGAGGGTAAATAATTTCACCTTGCTTGTAGCTTAGGAGGGTATCCTTCTAGCTAATGAATTTTAATGGTCTCTTTGGTAGATCTTAAGGAAAAAAGAAAGAATCTCAAAACTCTTGTACACCAAGCTCATGGAACTAAGATATGGTTATTTGATTCATTTATTTTACAACTAATTTTTCCTCTACTAGAACTGGTTCTTAAACTACCTCAACTAACACCTATTCCCTCCTCTTTATTCCTTTCTAAACTAATTTCCATGATGTAAATGAGTAGGGAACAAACATATTTTCTTCCTTTTTAAAGATTATAGGAGAGGGTGGTATCACAAGTGAGGGCATGACATAGCCAAGGTTGAATGTGTTGGAGAATATCCATGATGGAATGAATTCATGCTCTTGAGTGGGAAGAGGCATAGTGATAGGAGAGGGAAAATTTATTGGCTCAAGTTTGACATACTCTTTCTCCCACTGATCAAACACTTTTTTAATGGGTAATACCCACCCTTTCAATTCTTGCTACTCAACCTGTGGATAGTCAACTTCCTTAATGGATGCCCACACATTCCAAAACTCTTGAAAGAATATCCTTATCACATCCATGACATGAATGGGGAATTATTTTCCAAGCTTAACCCTCTTAATGATTTTCATGATTGTTCTACCTTGGTCTAATATTAACTCTTTGAGTTTTGATAAAGATGGACTTTAATAAGGTTGACTAGGGGGCTGATTAGGAACTCTTGAAGTTTGAGCTTGAGGCTCTTAGAGTGGGGATGACACATAAGACTGATCCAAATGAACCTATTGATATTCATAATATATCAACATAATATCTGCATTTTCGATCATGCTTCTCATCATTACTATGTCCTCATTCTTACAAGATGACCATTATTCACCCTTATAAATTGACCATCTATTCTTGACCAACTGAATATCACTCCTTGCCTCTTGTAGAACATGGATAGGAATGAATGGAGAAAAATCCAAAACCCTACCAATATCCCTTATCAATTCAATAGAAAATGATAATACTTTCTTGACTCTTGACAAGGATGTAACATGATAAGCCTAGTCTTGACAAGGGGAATTAGAAGACTAATTTTAATGCAAAGGAGGCTGACCTTGATCATATGGAGGGGTGGGAAGAAGACAAAGGCCATGATAAGGATGATAGGTTATTTGAGGTCCACTTCGGGTGGAACACATAAACATTATTTTCTTGATAAGTGTGATGTTCAGGTAGAGAAAAAGGTATACTAATCAAAATATGGTTGATTGTACATACCAAATTATGATTATTAGGAACTTAGGATTCTTAATCTAGTTGATATATGTTTAGAGTTGCCATTGATGTTTAAAAATTTGCCTCTAAAAGATAATTGGATGAATAGAACATCAAAACTCTTCACTAGTGAACAATGTAGTAAGTCCCATTGGGTGTGTCATAAATTATTATGACGTGAGATTACCACCTTATGGGGGAGTTCTTCAAGCTCCCCCACTCCAAATCATAAAATGGGAAGAACCCTAGGTTTTGGGTATCTTATGGTGGGGTTGAACCTTCGAAGAAGGACAAATTCCTCTTGATGGATCACCTAGACTAATGTTATCAAAAGGAAAAGGGTTAGAAAGGGGGAAAAAACTCATAAGAAGGGTAAAAGGTGATGCACCAAATCAAAATTGGAAACTCTCATAAGCTTAAACCCACACTAGATCAACACAAGATAATGTTAGATTACACAACCTCACAAACCAATTGATTACATATGTGCTTCATGGACTAGGTTCAGGTAGAACACTAATCTAGATCGGTAATATATTGATAACACCCTAAAGGAGGTTAGAAAGAAGGAAAATGGATGAGGAAGATTATCCTTCACTATTCCATCATGGATAACTCAATCAACACATATCTTCAAAATTAGAAATTCCTTATGGGAATATAAAATATGAGAGAGAGAGAGAGAGAGAGAGAGAGAGAGAGAGAGAGAGAGAGAGAGAGAGATTACAAATCAAAAAGAATGGGTAATATAGAGAAAGGGGAAAGAGAGAAGAGGAAGAACATTAACCACGAATAATCAATGATCTAACATCTTTAAATGAATTCTCTACAACACTTAATCCAATCAAAACTAGCCCTTCATCAATAAGTTAACCTACATCTACTCCAATTAGTCTTCAATTTATTCTCATTGGTTGAGAAATACACTAGAGGACAAGAGTCTATTTTATAGATGATGAGTCATGATCCTTTTAAAGAAGAAATATCCTTAAGATCTAAATAAAATTGAATGATCTAACTACTTCTCTAACCACCAGATCTCATTTCTTTGATCTTCTACACTATCTCCCACTTATTTTCATTATAAGGACAAAGTCTTCATACCCATAGACCTGATAGAGCCATGATCATGTCCACATTTAGTAACTACATGTACCTACTTGTCAAAGCTATAGCTTTGTCAATTCAGACTTCCCCTTACCCTAGCCTAAAATAGGTCTTTACTATAAAATAAAAACCAATCCAATTATTAGTTTTAATATAGTCAATATGTCAATGAATAGCTTATAGAATACATAGCTTCTTTCTTGAACCATATTAGGTTTAATCAGACCTATTCTACCTCTAAAACTTATGGAAGCCAAGGATTTATTATACATGACATTAACAACATAAGAAAACTAAGTCTACATGCTTTGGATCCTCTAATAGAGGTATCAACTGAGGTTCAATGGTGTTCTTTGAAATATTTTCCTATTTCAACCCTAGGTCACATTTTATCTCCATTGAAGTCCCTTATCTTTCAACTTTTATTTTTAGCCATTGATTTTAATCTAGGCTCCCAAATTTGTGCCAACTGTTAACTCCTCATTCATTCTATGGGTCTTGTAATTAGTCCTAGCTAGTTCTCATGTTTGTGCTACATGGTGGCCTCACATTCATCCTAAGCTTAGTTTACCCTTGACCTTATGTAGACCTTTTGTCTTCATTTTTATGGCTCAAACATGTACCATTTATTTACTCAACAGTTACCATGGTCATGACAATTGGTAACTACACATTTGTCTTCAAGATTCATTAACCTTTTGATCCATCTCTCACCTTTGATCTTTGATCACATAATTAAATGTCCATCATATATATATTAAGGCCCACTAGCCTTTTCAATTGATGTGTGCCATTAGATATTTGATTTGATTGAATACCAAACATTGATCTTGTTCTAGGCACTTTTTGACCTATTGACTATCCACATGCCGTTGATCTATGATTTGATCAAGTGATATTTTAGCACTTGTCCGCCACACGTTCATCCTTGAAACATTTAAATTCAAATAGTTACTTCATGAAGATTTAAATTGATGTACCCATGCAAAACCCACTTTGCAAGTTCAAATTTAAAGACCTATATCTTGAGATAGCAAGCTCATCAAGATACAAATTTTGCATAGAATGTTCACGGCATGACAAAAATCATGTCTATGCATTCTTTTAGCTCTGGTCAACCTCCCAAGTTTATTATAAAGTGTGAAACTAGACTAACCTATCCATTTTTACATGATGTTTGATGATGGTTTGGTCTATCTTCTTCAATTGATCTAGTCATTTGCTCATTTGGTCAATTAGGAATTCTACTTAGTTGATCTATCTAGGTAAAAACTTTATATGTGAGCCACATTTGGCTAATAGGAAACATAGGGAATAAGTATCTTTTAAGATCATCAAGATGATGGATATGATTCTCAAGGACATGTTACAATCATACATCTTTAAAAATTAGACTACAACACATACATGCTTTTTTTCAAGCCAAGTTGACAAGTCTAATGCTCATTAGGTAGGGAGTTTCATGTTTGGATGATGATTTTTGATAATGTATTAGGATAACATAATTACATAGGATCAAATGGATTCAATAGGTTATGATGGGCTCCATACCTAGTGTTACAGTCAAAGTCCTCAATGAACACTTACCTATAGCCACATGAGAGTAAGCCTTTCCTCTAGTTAGTACGTAAGATGAGGGTGAAATGATATAATGGAGTTTCATGATGCATATGATTTGTCATGTCAAGGAAATTTTATGAATATAAAATGGGTATGATCATCATTATGAGATCATGAGGTGATCCAAGAAGCTTTTATATATCCATTTCCTCTCAAACACACACCTACAACTCATGAATACAGTCAAATATCAAATTTTGGTAGGTATGAAGAAAACAATGGCAAAAGGGTTTTCATGTTTAGAGGATAAAGTCATCAAAGTAAAAATTATGATATAGTCTCATTAGAAAGATGATATTCCTACTAAATACCTTCATTTCTTGCAATGTCCACCTATAGTAGTGTGTGACACAATCATATGATGTCTTTTGAGGGGGAATAAAGTGACATAGGTGACATAGAAGATTCAAAAATAGCCAATGAAGGGTAAGTGGAAATGAAATGAGGTTTTATACACATTTTCAAAGACTATCAAGCTTTTTTAACACTCAAAGACTCAGGTAAAGCATGAAAATGTAGTCACAATCAAACACATGAGCCTAACTTGACAGAAATGGAAACTTTGGGGCACCTACACATGGAATTAAGACTTGAAAATTGGTGTACCTCATAATTATGACCACATAAAGATAATAATTATATTAGAGATGTATTTTTACAATTGGAAGTGCCCATTAATTGAAAGAGTGTGCCAAAATCTTTGAACAAATTTCATGCAATCAATGTTGAATCCTATGAGGTAGTGTGAGAGATCCAAAATTCTAAGAGAATGAAAATAATGAATTACCCAATTATTGCAAAAAGTGAATGATTCAATTTATTGATTCTTCATTAACCTTCCAAAAATGAAAAGTGGGGTACATAAATGGAAAATTAGGGCAACATGAGGAAGCATCTAATTTTCTTAATTACTTAATTAGAATTAAATATAATTAGCCTATGGACCTTTTATAACTAACCTAAGGAAGCTTAAATAATATAGAATGGCCATATGACCATAGAGGCAAAAATAACACCCCCCTTAAGCATAGTTTAGGTGAGATGATAATTGGGTCTTGGCATTTGAAAACTTGATGAGGTACCCAGGTGCATAGTGATGAACCTCCATAGGAGGAAAAATAAGGTAGATTAACCCTAACCCCAATGAGAGCTCACAAATGAACAAATTTACTCTCTATGAAGGGCTTGGTTAGAATATCTATAATTTGCTCTGATGTTAGATAGTATTGAAGATCAATGAATTCTCACTGATAAGCTGCCTAATGAAATGCTGTGAATATCTATGTTCTTGGTCCTTTTATGGAGAATTAGATTCTTAAAAATCTAGATAATGTTTTGGTTATCACAGTAGATGATTTTTGGATTATGAAAATGGAAACCAAACTCAATAAGAATACTTTAAATATAGATTAATTTAGTGGTGGCATTGATATCCCCTCTATATTCTACCATTGTAGATGATAAAGCAATTTCATGTTACTTCTTGCTCAATCAACTTATTGGACCCAAACCAAGTAAGAAAATGTATCCTAAAGTGGAATTTCAACTCTAAATATCTCCATCCCAATTTGAATCTATGTATCCAATCAAGTCAACCTCTATTCTTGCTCCTTAGTGTATCTCATAGTTGTGTGAACCCTAAATGTAGTGAAGAATCCACTTTGTTTCTTTCTAGTGCAACTCATGTGGCTCCTGTATAAACCAAGAGACCAAACTAACTACATAAAATATGTTAGATCTAGTGTGTGTGAGATAGATAAGACTACCCATAAGTTGTGAATATGGAGATGCATCAATGAGTGGTGTAGGATAGTCTGCCTCAAGCTTCACACTAGACAAGAAGGGAGTAGGAGCTAGCCTACAATCAGTGATGTTAAACCTCGCAAGAAAATCAAGAGAACATTTGGATTGTGATAAATTTATCTCAAAATCTAAATGCATGATTTCAATCCTAAGAAAGTAGTGCAGTAATCCCATGTCCATCATTGAAAATCTATCTAAAAGTGAAATTTCCACTATTGAGATGGATGATCATGAGCTCTTTGTAATTAGTAACTCATCCACATAGAGAACTAGGATAAACAAAGAATCATCCTACCATAATATGTAGACATTTAGATCTGAGTGGCATCTAGTGAACCTAACTGTGAGGAGTAAGGATTCCATCTTGGAATACCATACTCAAGGGGCCTATTTGAGTTCATAGATAGATTTATTGAGTCTATAGACTAAGGAGGTATCTTCCACAAAGCCTTATGGTTGATTTATATATATCTCTTCCTTGATGTCACCATGTAGAAAATCACTCTTTACATCTATTTGGTGAACATCCCACTGATGTGAGCTGTGATGGCTAGAGTGAGTCTTATAGACATCATCTTGGCTATAGGAGAAAATGTCTCAGTGTAGTCTATGTTAGGAACCTGAGAAAACCTATTTGTAACCAAATGAGACTTCTACTTATTGACTAACCCATCTACACCATACTTGGTCCAATAAACCCATTTACACCAAACCAATTTTCTTCCTTTTAGAAGAGGGACCAAATCCCATGCTTTATTCTTGATTAGGGAATTGTACTCTTCTTGCATAGCAGAATCCCATTCTTGAATGCCAGATGCCTCATGAAATTTGTGTGTATTTGAGGCAATGGCCAAGTAGGCATGTCATGTCCCTTGAAACTATGATCATGTCCACCTTGTATCTAATGGATTTCCAACCCATGTTTTAGTAATTTGATGTGTTTGTCTAGCCTAAATAAGACCACAATTATATGAGATTGAAGAATTAAGAGGTGAGTCCTCATCATCTATAGTTTCAGTTTGAGATGGAGGAGGAGTATCCTCATCACTACTCTCATCACTTAAACTTGAAGAAGAAGAAGAGTCATCCTCATCATCAAGAGGATCTTGAGGTGGATCTATGTCACTATCTAAAGTGGAATCAATGTCTAGTGAGACTTTTGAAGAGTCTAGAGTTCCAATATTATGTTTAAGCGGGCCCTTACAAAAATTGACACTCATTTCAATGAACAACTCATGAGTTTTAGGATGGAGAAGCCTATATCCCTTAACACCCTTTGCATACCTAATAAAGATGTAAGATTGACTCTGAGGGTCCATTGGCTTGCATTTCTTCTTCGGAATATAGGATATTGTTGGTGATCTAAACACTATAAAGTGATCCACTATAGGCTTGTGACCATCCCAAGCTTCAAAATGTATCACACATAGTTGATTGTTTCAACCCAATACTGAGGAGCAAGAGACTTTGATTAAAGAATGTAGTTGGTCATTTCCTTCAAGGTACGGCTCTTACATTCACCCACACCATTCTATTAAGGACTATATGGAAATGTGTGTTGCATTAGAATCCCATTTGATGTGTAAAACTACTCAAACCTATTATTTACATACTCTCCACCATTGTCAGTCCCTAAGATTTTGATGGAACATTCTAACTACTTCTCCACAAGTGCCTTGAAGTCCTTAAAATGATTAAAGACCTCAAACTTCTTTTTGAGAAAAAACACCTAGGTGTACCTCAAAAAGTCATCAATGAATGTGAGCATATATCTTCTCTTATTGAATAAAGGTTTTGGAAATGGATCTGCTATGTCATTGTGGACTATTTCTAGCTTCTATTCAGCTCTCCTTGATTTGCCCTTGTCATATTTCTCTTCTAGATGTTTACCAAAAATGTATCCATTACATAAGGCATCTGAGAATTTGACTTTTGCAACCCTAAAACCATGTCTTGATGAGTGAGTTACTCCAAGTAATGGTAGTTTAAATGGCCAAATTGTTCATGTCATTATTTGCTTACACCATCTGCATGAGTAAGTAGTTTAGTTGAGGGGTGATCTAGGGCAAAATGTAAGAATGTATATAGCTTGGACTAATGATTATCCTTCCCATAAGCCACTATAGTGTCACTATGTCCTCCTTAATGACCACTAAATTAGGGGTGAACTCAACTCACTTCCCTACAACTATGTGAGTGATTTGATATATTGAAAAAAGATTCGTGGATAGTGAAGGAACACATAGAACATCATTGAAGGTCCTATCACTTACTTCTATTAATCTTTTATTGTTGAATTCTACTGAAATGTCATCACCCATGAGAATTGAAGACATGGAACATGGCTCTATTTTTAAAAATAGATCCTCTAAGAGGCCATGTGATAAGAAGCACCTGAGTCAATAACCCAAGTTGAAGGCTAAGAAGCTATTTTAACTAGTGCCATGCCCTTTTTTTACCCTTTTTGCTATATTTTACCTTTGCAAAATCTTATGTAGACATGTTTTGAGATGAGGATTTAGGAACACTAATGTTGTTCTTCTTAAGCATCTTAGTCAAGGTATCAATCTTATTTTTCATGCACTGAGATTCATCATGCCAAAGTTTCTTATAAAAGTTACATTTGAGTTTCTCCTTCTTAGGTTTCCCACTTGAGGAGGACTCATTTGATGATGCCTTTATCTTGGCATCTAATTTATGAGTATTCATGTGCTCATGATCAGGTTTAGACTATTTATTCTCCTATTTTCCACTGTTAGAAGGCTTCTTCTTATCTTGATTGACAATCAAGGCATGTGATTTTGAAGCCTTTAGTGCACTCATTTGAACCAAATTGTCTTGCTCCTAAATCAGATTGGCAACAAACTCATCAAACAATGACATTTTCCAAGTGGATCTAAGTGCACATTTGGTAGCATTAAATGTAGAGATGAAAATTGAATAGTTGTGACCTAGTTTTGCAAGCATAGATAGAATCAATAGGTCATTTTATTTTCTCAATGCACATTGCTTCAACTATAATCTCAATTATTTGAAATTTGTAAATAAGTATTTTAGGGTTTCATAGTCACCTGGACTTAATATGATGAGCTCACTCTCTAGCTCATGATCCCTCATGATGTCCTACACTCTAAAAAGCTTGTCCAAGATTGTCTAGACTTTGTTCAGAGTTTTTGTAGATTTAACATGAAATAGGAGGTTGGGAGACATTAACAAGCATAGAAACCCATAGGCCTCATCAAATCTATTGTACCACTTAACCTTTTATACATCTATAGATGGATCATTTTCCTCACCCATAGTAATTTGATAGAGTCCTTTACCTCTCAAAGTGAGTTATATTTTAGACTTCCATTCTATATAGTTAAATAGTGTGAGTGGTTTGATGTTTAGACCCATTAATACAAATTATAATGAGACAAAATTTAGAATTAAAATGAAATCAAACACAATACAAGTACCCCTTGAACTATCAAGAATACCCCCCCTAAATTTACAATGCACACACACTCAGTTTTGGATGTTGGACATAGCCAAGAATGCATCTATGAGCAATTAGTATGAGAAACTATGAGAGGGACATTGGGTACTATTGATAATGCATCCAAGAGAAAAGGTACAAAGGTTTGAAGAGAGTTTTAAGCTGTTACTCCATGTGAAAAATGGATGTTACAAAAGTCCTAAAATAATGTCACCAATGTGTATAGCTCAAAAAATTCTGCACTTTAAGAGATAATGACACCCAAATAAGAGCTACAGATTGAAAGTTATAACACTTACTAGTTCTTACTCCCACATATTTGTGGACCCTTTCCAAATATGGAATTTTTTTTCTAGACTTATTTCTTCATTAACTTTCACCTGAAATTTGATGCCTCCTTGAACGTCATGTAGGTTTTTTCAATTGTTTGACTTTGGTTTCATGTAGCTACATTAATTATAACAAGTAATAAGTATAATCTCTTTGAAAACCTAAATGCTTCTCTTAGTGTTATTCAAGTTCTTCCAGCTACTTTACTTTAGGTTCTCCCAACTACACTATTTTGGGTTCTTATAGCTTCTTTACTTATAAAAATTTATAAGTAGTTGACCCTAAGAAACATGATTACTTCTCCTTAGTGTATTTTAGTTATTTGAACTACTTTACTTTGGGTTTGTGAAACTTCTTTACTTATAAAAAGTTATAAGTAGTTACCCTTTTAAAACTTGATTAATTATAAGTTGTTGCCCTTGAGAAACCTAATTACTTATAAGTAATTCCATTGGAGAAGTTGAAGCACTTTGAAAGCCTGATTTGGTCTGGAATTAAGTAATCACACTTTGAGAACCCGATTACTTCCAAGTAATTGCATTTTGAGAATTTTAAGGAGTTTAAGAACTTAATTTGGTCTATGGAGAGTAAATCAAGGTTTGTAGGTTGTATTACTTCATCTATATGGATGTCTGACTAGATGGAAGAAATTGATTTTTAGGAAAATATATGAACTTTCTCAAAAATATAAAAATAACCCACTTTAGATCTAATAAAAAAACCACAAAATATATGTAAATGGATTTTTCATCAAAGGCATTCTTACATGAGTTTCAAGGAAGATTAAAAAAATGCCTCTAAGGTAAAAAATGGTGGCCAAGATAGAAAAAAAAAATATCAAGGTGATTGCATGGAGGATCTTACTAGGAAATCTGATGCATGAGACTGTCAGGAAGGCTTATAATACCATGACAAAGTGTGCCAAGATCTTTGAATAGATTTCATGAAATCAATGTTGAATCCTATGAGTTAGTGTGAGAGCTCAAAAATTCCAAGAGAAGGAAAATAATGCATTACCAAATTATTGAAAAAAGTGAATGATTCTATTTATTTATTATTCATTAACCTTACAAAAAGGAAAAGTGGGGTACATATAGGGAAAATTAGGGCAACATGCAAAAGCCTCTAATTTTCTTAATTAACGAATTAAAATTAAATATAATTAGCATATGGACCCTTTATAACTAATTTAAGTAAGCTTAAATAACATATAATGGTCATACAACCATGTAGGTAAAACCTAATGGGAAAAATCACTACACTAACAATATTTTGACATAGTCATTAACATGTTTATTTATGACCACTATTACAATAAGCAAGCTTCTTAAGGAGTTTAAGGTGTGTTAAAAGGGTTTGAGATTAATTTTAATATTTTAAAATAAATAATATATGTTATTCAATATTAATATGACCTTTCAATATTGTTCAAAATCTAACTTATATACAAACCATGCCCTTAAGGGCTAAAACAAGCAAGCAAACCTATAACACCAAAGTGTATTTTTTGACCTATCAATCAAGATGAAACCTAAAGAATGATTTTATGACATGGTAAAGGTAAAATTATGATGATTTTATTATGGATAATAAATGGAGTTAGTTTTAGTCCAAGGAATAAATTTAAATTTTGCAATTCCCAATAACCTTTCAAGCCACCTGATCAAATGCTCATATATTTCACCACATGAAGATTTTAGATAAACAATTTTAGCATGATTTTAGGACCCAAATTTAATTATAATTAATTAAGAAATTATAATTTTTTAATGGTTGTGATTTATGAATAATCACTAAGAGCGTAAGCATGTCCCAAATGCTTACAAACCGTACAAGCATATTTCTTTACGTATGTATATTTTCATATCTTTTGCATGGGAACCTAAAATTATTAGGTAAGTTTAGGGGGTATATATAATATATATTCATTTAAATAAGTTTGGTTTTGGAGTTTTTTTCTTTATTAACCATCATTAAGATGGTTTAACTCCAAAACGCTCCTAAACCCTCATAATGACCTGTTTTGAGAAAAGTTGATTTTAATGAAATAAAAAATTTATGGATCAACATGAAACCTATTAAAATATGAATTAAAATTAGAGAGGATCCTATAAATTCTATTTTTTTATATGAAATTATATGAATTAGGGCATAAAATAGATTTTTAAGGTGGAAAAGTGCCAAAGATAAGGTACAAGGCAATTTACATGAAATCAAATCCATGGAGATTAAATATTGAGACTTGTTATTCATCCCCAATTCATTAGATGGTTAAAAATATACCTATAAGTTCCCTTACCAGCTCATCATAACCACTCTATAGGAAAATGAGGTAGAATTGACCTAATCAACCATGGTGACTAAGTTGCAAGAGTTTCTTCATCAAGATCACCTATTTAATGGTGTGAGGAGTTTTTACAAGTCTAATCATAATTTTATTTACACTTTTCATGGATTTATTTTAGGTTATAATGGATTTCAAGTTAAATAAGTTGGTTGCTAGGCCTAATTGGCCTAATAAGCTTATTTGATCAAATAATCAAAGAGAAAATTGACATTGAATGAATATCAAGGAATTCTCATGGAGTTTCCAAGCCACATAAATATCCTTCACATGGATATATCATTAAAATTTCAACCTCAAAGTGCCATTTCATGCAAGGACGGACTAGAGAGGCAATTAACTAGTCTTAGAGTGCCAATGACTCTAAGTTAATTAATCATGAGTTAACTAAATAATACATGCATTTTCCTTTGTTTTAATGCAAGACAAGACATTAAATAATTTAATAATCAATTCAAGTGAAGTTAATTATCCAATATGTGGCATAGAAAGCATGTAAAGAGAGGTTGACATGTCAAATGGGCCCACCACCTTTCCAATGCCAAAATGACAAGCATGCAAGGCATAAAACACAAAAGAGATATATTGAAGATAATTGTTATCAAATTGAAATAAAATATGACTTGAGATGGTTTATATTTGACTTCCACTTCTATCTTGCATGCCAATATCTTAGCTAGATGCTTCTATTTACTATATATTTAGGCTCTCGAGCCAATTTCTAGATCCCTCTCTTGGGTATGATTGAACTATACCAATATTGAGCTTTGTAACCTTTTGATATGAATAAAAATAACTATTTTTAGATTCCATATTTTGGTATAGGGTGTAATATTGGTTTGATTTGTAAATGTGGTAGTACTTTCTCCCTTGATAGGACCTGATCTCACCTAGTTACTAGTATGCTAACTTATGTAGGTCATGTTTAGTGTTTGATTTCATTTGACTGAGATAATAGTGGATATATATGACTATTTAGTGCCTTTAATTTGTTATATTCCATCATTTCCCTCATGATTTGTTTAATTGGTGAAACCTCTATGTGAAATATTGATGCATAAGAGTATTTGGAGTTATAGACTCAATCATTATTTTGTCTTATCAATGTTTTATGATTTCAAATAGAGTGGATGAACCAAAAATATGGGTGTATCACCAAAAATATAATAAGGTTTACCTTTTATTTCCTTCTAACCCTTTTCATCTCAAAATTAACAATAGGTTTTAGTAGCAGTGAACAAAGTGATACATCAGAGGATCTAGCCTCATCAAAGCTAGAGGTCTGGTCTAAGTTTAGGTGTCCCACACCTTATATCATTCCAATTTTAGTCCAAGTGTGAAGGATTTTTAGATAAATCTATCAGCCTTCAATCAGGTTACTATCTAGGTTTCTAACACACAGTTCATAGCCTTGTAATAGCCAATTTTATTTTTGCCAAATAATGATGGCACATGGAGGTTATAAATTGATTACAATGATCTCAAAAATATCATAGTGAATAAATTATATCCTCTCCAAAGGATGACTTTCTTCACCACCTTTACACTACAAAATACATCACTAAATTTGATCTTAAGTGTGGGTATCATCATATTCTTGTTGAATATACATATGTATGAAAGACATAATTTAAGGCTAAATAAGTTTTATTTGAATGGTTAGTCACACCCTTTAGTTTTATCTATGCACTATCCACATTCATATGGATGATTAATGACATTATTAGGCCATTCACTACTTTATTTTTTTGTATTCAACCTTTATGACATCCTAATCTTTAAAAAAACATGGAATGAACTTTTATGATATATAGAGCAAATGCTTGACAATTTGTGGAATCAAAAGTTGTATGAAAATATGGATAAATTTTCATTTGATATTTAGGAGATATAATATATAAGATACATAGTAGACACACAAGGTGACCACATAGACCCAACCAATATTCAAGTAATGCATGACTAATATAGTAAATTGTGTATTCTTTGCTTGACTTGTCTTGTTGCACAATCATTGCCCTAACTAATATGGACATGGATGAGGTATAAAATATTAAAAGGTGATTATTTTAAGGTGTTTTTATATTTTAAATATGAAAAACTAATTTATTCATCTTATCACAGGATTGTTAATAAGCATCATTCCATTTGAGTGAACAACTTCTTTTTTAAGGGAGTTTATCAAGTATACATGCTAAACTAACTTGACATATTACCCAAATATTTTTAAAGCAAGTGTGAATGGTGAGAATGGATTGAGGTGTCATAATTTTGAGAATAACATTGATCTAAAAGGTATATACATCAATACCTAGTAATGAGACCAATAAAAATATGATATTTTTGAAGTTGACAATGAAAACACACTTGTTAGGATTGAGCTTAAATTTATACTTGATAAGATGGTTGAAAATAATATCTAAATATTGAAGATGTTTTTCATGACATTTTAATCTGGTAATAAGGTCATCCATGTAAGTTTTAATTATGTTGTGTATGAGATCATGAAATATGTGGGTCATTCTGCATTGATAAGTGACTCTAGAATATTTAAGTCCAAAGGGCATATTAAAATATAAATAGGTTCCCCCTTCTATAGTAAAAGTTTTTATGTTGATACTTAGTGGTAATATGAATCTGATTATACCAAAAAATAATCCATGAGGAATACCATATCATAGTCGACTGTAGAATCAATAATATCATAAATTGATGGTAAATGAAAGTTATCTCATGGGCATGAAATCTATCTTTAGGTGGGAGCTTATGTTTCTTCTGGCACATATATTTTACATCTATATATGTAGATATGTTATGGAAAACTATATTGGGGTTAATTCCAAGCATGTATTCATCTTACCATATAAGACTTCATTATATTTTTTTAAAAATATGATACAATTATCTTTCTCTTTACGTCAAAGCTCCTTACGATAAGAACTGACTTAGGGTTGGTGTATGTACCAAAATTAACTATTTTATTTTATAAGCATAGTGTTCCCATATTAAAACTGATATGGAGCTAAAGAAAGTTTAGAAATACAATCAGTTTTAGGGTTGACACTAGTGATGAAATTATTAAAATGAGGGTCATTTTCTAAAAATGGCCAAAATTATGATGTTGGTGGAAAATTTGAGGATCTCAAGCATAAAATAATTCAAGGATAGATTTGTCACTAGGAATTATAGGTGATTATCATAATATTTGACATCTACCTATAAGTCAATAATCTAATTAATTTTGTTGTCACATTCAAAGTGAAGTTTCCTTATAGAAATTATTTTAGCACCAAAGATACCTTTTATATATAAAGGTGGGTTATATGTATACAAAAAACACCATCCCACATTACACCATTGTGATATGTGATGAGATTCAGGTAGGACATATGTATACACAATAATTTTCACATTATCATTTACTAACATTTTTTTTGTAATGAATTTTCAATGCATCAATATCCTTGAGTGCATGCCTTAAAGGGTGCACTAGGAAAGGTATGGTAAAGTATCATGGTGGTTTATAAGAGCTATTAAAATTCTATCTTGATTAAACAATTATTACTATTAGTGTGACCTCATCTAAGTTTCTACCCATCTATCTCTCTTATTTATATCTTTTCTAAACTTGCTAGCTGCCATATATCATACAATATTAGGTTGGATTATACCATCTATTTTGTGCCTTCATCCTTCCTATAATATTTTGGTCATCTTGATATAGTTGCAAGCTTATATTCTAACATTTTTATTGTATTGGCTTGGCTAATATTATACAATGTCAACCACCATCTTTCAAATATATCATCTAGGTTAATACCATCAGCTTAAAGTCTAGCGTTAATTTTGGGTATTATATCAATACATATAGGGGTAGTTTTTCACTCATATCATATCATATACCATTTATTTAATTTTTTATAAAAACATTCCCTAAATAAATTTGGGAAGCTTAGTGGATTAGAACATTTTCTTTAGGAGTATTATATTATGATGTATTAAATCTCAATAAGAGGACTCACTGAGAGTTAATAGTTGAGGATATCCTAGATAATCATCCAACCATTTGAGATCATTAACCTAAAAAATATATTTCAAATCTATACTTAAGCCAAGGGGGATATTAAATCTCTAATATGTCCACCCCAAGGTAAGCATTTATATCCATACACTCTTTCATTTATTTACTTAGTTTATTAGATATTATTTGTTACTTTGTGGATGAATGTGTGTGTATCCTTATTTAGGCTTTCTCTATATCAAATAACCTATTGTAGCCATAAGATAACATGTAACTTCCATAAATCACTTTGGTTTCATAGACCTGCATTTTTTTTACCATTTCACCTTACCCATTTACAATCATTACAACCCATCCTTTAGATTAGTTTATACATTGTACACACATTTTCATTACACTCTTAATTTATCTTCATTGAGGTTTAGTAAGAGATACAAAATTTTATCATACAATTATTAGTTTTAACTCTTTCCTCTTGACTATAGAGCTATAAGTAACCCTATGTTATATCTACAATACTCATTTAATCCTTACTCTATTGTATGAGTATCTCAACCTCTATTTGATTAACCTTATTTTAGTCATAGCCTATTGGGAGAAAGAGTGTAGTTGTAGGTCATCCTAGCCCATACATAAACACTTCAAATATTCATGTGATTTAAAAATAACATCAATATCTTTAATCATTTAAGGAAACATCATCTAAAAAAATATAAATGGAAACAAGGTTATTTACCTACACATAAGTATCATTTATCCCTTGTTATTTCAATTTTCATTTCTAGATTTTATATTCCAAATATGGATATTTACTACTTAATTTATATTAAATGAATGCATATGGTGACAAACACAATTTATAAATCACATTAGGTGGGATAACTATGTGTGGATTGATTTCCTTACTCTGATTATTTGATACATAGACATTGGTCAATCATTAGACAGGGGTGATTGGAGTCAACTCAACATAGTATAATTTCCCTATATTTTGTAGATTTATTTCCCTCACAATCATATATAGGGTTTCAAGGAAAATGAGGCTTATTATATATCTTTGTACATTATTAGTTTTCAATATCATAAAAATATATATTAATAAAATACAATTTAAAGTGACTGCATAGCCATTGTGACACACTTATGTGTAGGTTAGTATTGACTAGTAGGTCAGTATCGACTTGTGATACTAACTCAATCCTATGAAATTGAATCATCAAAAGGAGTTGATAAATTTTTTAACTAAGTGAAATATAGGTGTGATTTTCCTTTAATTCCACTTTTATAATACATTCACATTCAAAGAGTAAACCAAAAAAACTAGTTATCTTGTTCTCTTTAGTACTTTCCATACTTAGCATATTCCTTTATCAAATCAAAAGACACAAATTATTAGTCATTTAAATTAAAATGTATGATTGAGTGCCATATATATTAATCTAAATTAAATTAAAAAATTTCATCTTAAATATATTAATTTAATTTAATTGGTCTACATCATGATAAAACACTAAGTACACAATTCCTTTAGTATTTCCATAAACAATAAATTATAATTTATTAGTAAAAGTAAGCTAATTACTTGACACTTTTTTTAGTTATTTTACATCTTAAAAAATATGATTATTATGCAGTTTTATCCTATTAAGTGTACTAAATACAAAAATAAAAAAAACAATAACCCATGAGAATAGAATATACACATAAATTCTCATGAGAATAATCTGGGAAATTCTAAAAAATAAAAAATGTAAATCATGTACTTAATCTTGTTATAGTTTGTGAGGTTGCCCTTGTATTAGTTCCCTAAATCTCAAAATATGTGCCTATTAATATTTATGTAGTATAAATTTGAGTCTAGAAACCATGTTTAATTTTGACATATATAATTTAGTACAACTTTTAGTAATAAAAAATAATGCCAAATAAATTAGATTTAAAATAAAGAGAGTAGCCTTAGGTAATGTATTGAATCTATCCCATATTGGGAATAAGAGGTACACTATATATGTCTTGAAAAAATCAATATTTAATTTCTCTCACATAAAAAAGTAAAATAATATGAAGACATCCTAGGTCCTAAAATCTGAATAAAAATTATTGGAAGATATACCCCTTTTTGAGATGTGGGCTAAACCTTTGAAGTTGTACATAACTCAATATAAGTTATTATTCTCATCATGTGTGACATAGGAATTAAATAATTGTTTTATAACATAGTAATATGCCATTATAAAATCTTTTTTCATAGATAAATTAGCCACCATATTCCTAAAATGTAATTTATATAAACATAAGTGTAATATTTCGCAAGTAGAAAAGTATAACCAATAAAGTAAAACATTAATATTTTTGAAGAATAAACCACGTAAGATATGTAATCATAGGAATAATATTATGAAAATGGAAATATCTAAAATAATTTAAGAATAATGGTGATATTTTATGTAGCCTTAGTTAGGGTTCTCAATTAAGAGATGTCTTAAACCAGGTATCCCTTAGTATATAAAATAAATATGAAATGATATATACCAAAAAATATTAGATATTTATTATATTTTATTAAAAATTCATACACTAGACATATAATACATAATTAATCTACAATCTCACAATGATAAATGTTACAACAATAAATCATAAGACTTTTGCTTGTTAATTCATAGTATTTGCAAGTGTAGTTTAACTCTTATAAAAATCACTCAAAATCATCATTAAGATATAATATTTTTTTCAACCTCTATTTCAAAAGTGTATGGACATTCTTATAAATTATCAATATCCACCTACTTATATTAAGTGCTCAACCTCCACTAACAACATTAATACACCGTAGTATGCCAAAAATATTAAATATCCCTCACAATTAAAAGGACAAGTTACATATAAATGAATCATGACTTAATACATCATATTAAACATTAATTAAATACACAATAGCTTCCCATGAATTTTGGAATTAAATTAATAAAAACTAGTAATGGATTCTTTTATAACAAATCACTAGGATATATGCACCCAAACCAAGTGCACATGAAAAAATCTGCATGAAGTCACAAGACCTTGCAAAAAACACTTAAAATATAAATCCTTGTATTATTATACTCATGTACTCTTAATAACATTATTTCATAGTACCATGCATGCCTCAAATGAATAGTAAATTGACATGGATTACACAATGAATAAAAACCCTTTACAATAAATATATCAACTTTGTTTTTTTAAATAGCAAAGAACCACAACCTACAAGGACCAAAATGCATACTATATTTCTCAATAATATATCATATAATTATGAAATTTATTAAAAAATAACCACAATATCATGATTTCCAAAAAAAAATAACACTATTTCTTGCAAAAGTCTTTGTAATCATTTTTATTAAAACAATAGTTATACTTGTGTATGAACAATATATGCAAATTTTTTTACAAATATATGTTCAATCACAGGCTATGAAAAGTAAATAAAATATTTAGATTAAAAATAATGAATATACACAATAAGAAACATGAAAAAACCAACAAATAGACAAATTTAATAAACTAACATAGTTTTTTAGTTGATGCAAGATTACACTTGAGCTTGGATGCTTTTGAATCAGACACATTGGGTAAAAAAGAAACATGAAATCTTACTCATACACACTATAAGACATATATTAATGGTATTTATTTTATTATATATATTAATGTGGTTATACATGTTACATATTTTATTCCTCAACCTTTCCAATTTAACAAATAATATGTATATTTCTTTCTTCGCATAGGCTTTACAACTCATGTGTCAATCACTTGCTTCAATTTATTGTGCTCCTTTTATGACATTTTCTCTATCCAACCAATTCTTGAGAATATGGTTTTTCCTTAACTTCTCTATCCTTAATAATATGGATACAATTCAACCACATTAAAAATATACAATATATCAATCCATTTAAGAAACTGTATCTCATATGTGTTCTTTGCAAAATTTCATAAGATTTTGCATAGACCAATATTTTTCCATTACAAATTATCATGAGTTCCCTTTGGAAATATCTCTTTTATCAAGTGTACTAAAACTAAGAGTCCCACCTAATATTATACCTATTCTCTTCCTACATATACACTAATTTCCTATAATAATTAATAAACTTGATTGTGCACTTTTTGCATATTATTTGCTAAATGATCTAATTTGACACTTGTTATTTGTTCCCTCTTCATGCCATGAAACTCTGAAATCCCTCTTGGACTTGTCCCATAAAACATATAAATTTATTTCATCCTTGTACTCTTATTCAGTGAATTATTAAAAGGAAACTTAGCTTACATAAGAATATTATCCCATGTTCTTAGATTTCCTTCAATCAGACATCTTAGCATAGTAGCCAAACTTTTGTTTTCTACCTTTGTATGTCAATTTTCTCCATAAATGTCTCAAATAATTTCACATCTTTATTTGATTATATGTTTTGTGTCAAACCATGTATCCCAACTATCTCAATGAAAAACAAGTTAGCAATATTTATCACATCACTAGTCTTCCTACAAGTAAAAAAATGTTCCATCTTCATAAATATATCCACAACAAAAAATATAGAATCATTACCTATTTGTGTTTTAGGAAAAACTCAAAAAAAATCCATACTTATGTCATCCTATGATTTTTATAGAATAGGTAATGGTTGGTAGAGCCATGAATTTTGAATTCTCTCTTTCACTAGTTGGAAAAATCTACACTTGTAAAATAATTTCAAGCATCCATACTCTTGTGGCTAAAAATATATTTTTCTACTTGTGCTAATGATTTTTCATAACCAAAATGGCCTAAAAAACTCCAATATGTTTCTCCATGATCATATTATCATATATTAAAGCTATTCATATACAAAATTAGACTCCTAGGAACAACAATCCATATTAGAAAATAAAATCTAACCATGGCATTCTATTTCCACTCATTGGTTCTACACATGCTTTTCATTCTTATTAAAAATATTCATATTTTTCATATTGTTCCTCCATAAAATAAAATCCTATGATTTTCACTCTCAATTTATTCAATAAAAGAATGATGTGGCTTAACATATCTATTACTCTATTTGAGTTTCAACTTATGCTTCAACAAGAATGGATATCTCTATAGGAATTCAACACACTTCACATGTACCTAATTTAACTTACTCATACTATTAATTAACTAAAATTATTGATGGTATATAAACAATAAAAACTTCTTAGAAAATAATTGATGTCTCTATTTTTTTGTTCTTGTACATTGAATGGAACTATTGATCATACAATGAATATTTTCACTTCACATAATTTAATTTATAACTAAAATATGTGATATTTATTCCTTATTTATTAAATTATCTAGATATTTTTTGGAATAGTGTTATCCATCATAATACAAACACCCTAAATGCTTGCATAACAAATCTATAAAATATTGTAAATGAAGAAACAAAAGTTCATTTAAGTAGCATAGCTACCTATTTTAATTATGAGAAATTGCCTTATTATTCCAGTATAATAGTAACTCTCATCCACAATATACCTCACCCACTTTCCATCTATGTTATATATAAGATATGAGGCTAGGGTTATGGATGTTGTTTTGGTGATTAGTTACAAAATAGATTAGGATAAAATATTAACATTAGAATTTAATTAAGTATTTAATTAAATGGTAAACTTCTATAATAATAGATTGTGGACAAGTATGCACCAATTAGTGCCTATCTAAAAATGATAAATAAATATTACAAGTGAAAATTAAAACCATAAAATTATGTATTAATAATAAAATAAACTAACATCCCTACTTAATATGTACTTCCATGAAGGGAAGGATGGATGAATTACAAAAC
The DNA here is from genome assembly GCA_037957365.1 of Torreya grandis. Classification (NCBI taxonomy): domain Eukaryota; kingdom Viridiplantae; phylum Streptophyta; class Pinopsida; order Cupressales; family Taxaceae; genus Torreya; species Torreya grandis. The sequence continues at coordinate 2,518,962 of JARHVA010001262.1, read as the reverse complement.
TATCCCTTTAAAGATACATTCATTCCCAAAAGTTACCTAAGCTAAACAAATTAGAGCCCAAAAAATGGTTTTGTGAAGATATTTGTAACATTGTAATTTTTTTGAAAAAACTTAAGATCAATGATCTTATCCTATATTAATTTATGAATTAATGCATTTGGATCTCAATGTGCTTTGTGCATTGGTGCTCTACTAGGTTGTAAGAAATGTGGATATCACTTTGATTATCTCGTAAAATTGGTGCAATTTGGTTATGTGGTAATACAAATTTGGAAATTAAGTTTCAAATATAAAATAACTCATGTCTATTAGTGATAAATCCACTATACTTAGATTCCATAGTAGACATAGAAATAATAGTTTAATTCTTTCAAGACTAGGTCATGGGATCTAACCCAAGATGGTCTATGTATCTTAAAGTTGATTTGTGATCTTTTAGATATGTTTTCCAATCATTGTATTTGTAACCGATAACTATTTTTCTCCCACCATAAGTGCAACTAGAAATTATGACTTTTCCACTTAATTTGTACTCAATCGCCTAGTTACTAATATTATAAAGATAACTTAGAATGTGTTTTGTAGCTTTCTAATGGATTTCATGGGGGTCTTGAGAATAGCATGATATTAATTTAACAAATGAAATATTATGATTAATATGAATTAGGTATAAAATACTTCCAAAAATTGCTTGTAAAGTGTACTATCAATTGAAGGAGATGAACATTTGAAATAAAGCTTGACTCCATATTGATAAGGAATTGGTGTGGAATTTTTTATTTCATGTTGAAATGATTGATAATGTCTTGAGAATACTTGGATTAGTTAATAAAAATTTATTTCTCGGAATATGATTTTGAATACCAAGGAAAAAATGTAACAAGCCCAATTTAGTCATCGCAAAAAACTTCATTATCTAAGATTTTAATTATGAAACTACTTGGTGGAACTACTTTTGATGATTAATTCATCAATATAGAGGACTAAAATTAAGGGTTTACCATCTAATTTATTGGTGTATACTATGGGTTAAAATGGAGTCTATATAAATCCATATTTTATTAAGAAATTTTTGATATTTCAACCAAACTCAAGAAGCTTCTTTCAAATCATAAAAATACTTTTTCAATGCGCACACAAAGTTATAGTTCTCCCTACTTATGGAACTAGGATTTTGGGACATGTATATTTCTTCTTGCAAGCCTCCATGCAAGAAGACACTTTTGACATACATTTTAAGGACTTTAAATCCATGTGTTGTAGCTAAAGAGAGTAATAGTTCAATGTATTTCATCTCAATAACTAGAGGAAAGGTTTCATGGTATTAAACACCTTCAAATTGTGATTTTATTTCTAAATTTTAGGCTTTATTTTTATTATTAGACCCATATGTTACATAACTAATGTGGTACACCCACTTTAACCTCACTATTTTTATTCCTTTTGGAAGTGGAACCAAGTCCCTAGTTTTATTCTACTTTAGTAATGTTTTCTACCATATATGTCTTCCATTTAAAATTCTTAGATACTTGATGATAACTATTTTGATGTTGTGTCAATTCTAATTATGATAAATATGAAACACCATATGTACGTTGTGATATATTTATGCTTAGATATCTTGGATCCATTGAAAATACACCAACCTCATTACAAACTATGTGAACCAATTTTTGTTGGTTGTGTAGGTGAATTCTAATTTATTTATAACATTGTTGGAGGTGCTATTTATTCCCCATATGTCTCATCATATAAACTATATTAAATATTAGTTGATGATTCATTTTAATTATATTCTTATTTAGAGGAGACCTCATAATTTATTTCCAACTTCACATAAGGTTGTGTAGGAGGAGGAAGAGATGTTGGCATGAAATATTGGGATTATTCATAAATAAAACATCTCACCAATAAATAAATTTAGTGGTGATTAGAGCAATAATATTATATACCTTTAAAAATTAATAGTACCTAACAAAGGTACATCGATGATACTTTCCATTACTTCTCACTTTTCATATTGAATGCACACCAATTAATTACATCCAAAAACTCAAAAATTAGAAACATATGACTTGACACTAGACCTTTTTATTTGGGAGTCATATTTGAAATTTAGATTAGGAAGTGTGATTTTGGATCTAGGTTTCACACTAGATTTCATATGCCCAATATTATGAAGCTAACTCTTTGGAATGTACCATGTAATTTGCCATCTCATTTAGTGCACTTTTTTTTATATTAGGCACACCATTTTACTTAGGTTTATAGGTTAAAATATGTTGAAGTTGAATAAATACCTATTCATATAATCTAATTATATGATTATTGAAAATATCTCCTCAATTATCTATTTTGAGATGCTGAGTTTCTACTTTATAGGTTTTCAACAAGGTCCTTGAATGTTTTGAGGTGCTTAAAGACTTCCCTTTTGTTTTTTAGAAATTAGACCCAAGTTATATGAGAGAAAACATAAATATGTCATAAATGAATGTAATGACATATTTAGAAAACTTAAATATGTCATAAATGAATTTAAGAACATATTTATGTTTCCAAAAATAATCATTAGGAGAGGACATAAAATTATTGTGAGCCAATTGTAATATATGGCTCATCCTTATGGATTTTAATTTTGAAAATAGATCCAAGTGTTGTTTTCTAATTTCACAACCTAGGAAAACACCATCTTTGAAAGAAACTTCTTGCAAACCAATAACCATTTGTTTATTACTGAGAACTTATAATGAGAAATAGTTGAGGTTAAAAAATGGTTCATGCCAAAGTTTACTCAAGTAATTAACATTTGAAATCATGCCTTGTGAAGGTTGAATTAACAAAAAGTTGTCAAATTTTTACAATCATGTTAGATGATCAACCATGATAGTGGATATAATATAAGACTGATAGTTGATATTTTTTATAATAACATCGGTAGGTAAAAACTCAATGTCTTTGTCTTCACCTAAATATTTGATCAAATATATGAAGATGAGGTTTAAAGACAAGTCTAAAACATGTTTTTTTTTAATATTTCATATTCCATCTCAATTATCCCTTTGCCTCAACAACTAAAGGACTAGATTTACACAAAAATCTCTAGTTTTGAAAGATTGGTCAATATTTTCAAAAAGTGAGTTTTCATGTGCTATATGGTGAGAGGCTCCTAAATCTATAATAAATTTAGACACGTGATCTTTTTTTACATAAATTTATATTATTGATATTTTTCATCTTTGTACCTATGCCATTTTATTAAAATAATGATGTTTAACATGGATTGGTTTTTTTAGATAATTTAAAACACTCTTGATACATGTTGGCATTTGTTTTCCCTTTATTTTTTTTTTATTTTGTAAGATTTTGTTGAGCCAACTGATTTACCTTAGGTTTGGGATTTGATTTCCATTTTTTATTTAAATATACCTCACCTTTGACAAACTTGTGAACACTAATGTCTAATGCCTAATACCTTTAGGTTGGATTTCATCGATAAAAAAATATGTTTTATATTCTCTCTAAGGTTTATCACATAACTTGTCAAAAATTGGTACCACATATGAAAATTCCATATATTATTCATGTGTTCAATAGTTTGAAACAAAAAAATTGTAAGGATGACCCAATTTATACTTGATAATGTTAGGAATGGTAAAGGCATTCCAACCCAAGAATCTGAAATGTTGGAAATAAATAACATCACAAAGGAATATATATATATATATATATATATATATATATATATATATAGATATATATATATATATACATATATATATATATATGTATATATATATGTATATATATATATGTATATATATATATATGTATATATATATATGTATATATATATATATATATATATATATATATATGCTATGAAAAAATAAGGTAAATCATATATTATTCAAAAATTAAGTATAATGAAACCTACTAGTACAAAGGAAGATACTTGCTTATATACGCAAGGCAAAACATAGAACTAGCTAAATTGACCAATGTGGGATAAAGCCTCACATAGGATAAATTCATTAGAAGAAAAAATATCTAGCTAAGACATTATAAAATGTGACAAATATGTATGAAATACATACTCTAACACCCCCCCTCAAGTGAAGCTAAGGGCTAGAAAAATCCAAAAAAGAAATAGTGGCATATGCATAGTATGAGTACCAACAACTAGGCCTGATAAGGTACTCATGTAAAATATGTATCCATGAAATGAATATGGAAGATTTACTCACATACACCCCTAAATGATAAATTTTAAAAACCAAAGTATACAATACACCTCAATAAAATGAGGTGACATAAAAGTCTTTGTGAAGATGTTTACAACCTGCTACTAAGTCAAAATATACTCCAAACTAAGAATTCCATCCTGAATGTGGTGATGAATGAAGTGAATATGTACCTAAATGTGCTTATTATATTGATGATAAATTAGGTTGTAATATATATTATTTACACTCTATTTTTCACATCAAAGTATAGTGGGTGAATCTTACATGAAGCCAAACTCTGTCAACAACTAACGAAACCAAAGAACCTTCTGACTCACTATAACTACTACCTTGTACTCAACCTCTATATATGAAAGTGAAATCACATGCTACTTTTTTCACAAGAAAGCAATAATTGAATAACTAAGAAAAAATATTTATCCAAAAGTGGAATGCCTATCATCAAGAAAACCTACCCAATCTAAATCATTGTATCCAACCAACTACGTCAAAATCCTAGTGTAGTGTAATCCAAAATGAGTAGTGCCTCATAGATATCATAAAATCCTCTTAGAATCCTACCAATGATTTTCATGAGGGTCATGTTCAAACTTAGATACAATCCCAACTACAAATGAAATGTTGGGGTGAGTATTGGTCAAATACATAAGACTCTCAACCATCTACCTATACAATGTAGGATCACAAAGTGGAGTAGTATAAAAGGTAGTTAGTCATTCCAAACTAAAAAGGAGAAGGATTTGACTTGTAATTATCCATGCTAAAATTTTGAATAAAATCAATGGTATACTTATGCTGACTCAAATAGATCCCTATATCTGATTATGAAATTTGTAAACCAAAGAAGAAATGTAAAAGGCCAAGATATTCATGTTGAACTATGTTGAAAGTGCTTACTAAATATACTAAATCTAAGATGAGGAACTGATTATGAGATTTTGATCATCAACATAAAATACCAAAATAACAATGTCCTCCCAAATACATTGAATAAACACTATGGGATCAAAGTGGTAGTGAACAAAGCTAATGGAGAGAAGAAATGAATCCATCTTCTCAATACCAAGCCCAAGGGGAATGTTTGAGACAATAAAGAGACCTCATAAGTCAAAAAAAACTCAACAAGATACTCCATATAGATTTCCTCATGCAAATCTCCATGTAAGAAAGCGCTCTTAACATCCATCTGATATATTAGCCAACCATATGATGAAAAAAGAGAAATTACAAGGTAAATAAGAATCCATCTTGGAAATGGGTGAAAAATTATAAGAGTAGTCAATACCTTCAACTTGTGAGTATACCTCTGAAATAGTATGTGCCTTATACTTATTAATGAACCCATCAAATACATACTTATTTTAGTAAATCCATTTATACCTAACCAACTTTCTTCTCTTAGGAAGAGTGACCAAATCCTAAGTGTGATTCTTCATCAATGAAGAATATTCATTTGTCATCACATCATCCCCCTCCTATATCCCATGAGCATGTGAAAAAAACTATGGTTCCATAAAGAATGCCTAAAATAAAAGTCTAGTACTCATAAAATGTGCATGATTATGTGGAGTAGGCCAAATATCCTATATGAATGGTGCTACCTCAAAAACTATAGTATAATCCCACCTAGGCATAGTGGAAACATTAGTGTGAATAGGATACTCATCCTCTATAACCTCCTCATAAATCTCTTAAATTGGCTTCTCAAAGAATGAATCCTTGAGAGGAGGTGAATGATGGAAATAAGAATAAGAAGGCATGGAAGAAAATGAAGATTCATGAGATGTGTAGTGCTCATCAAACTATACATGAGTTTTAAAATGAATGTCATGAGTATTAGGATCTAAAATATTATAAGATATCATGTCCTTGTAATACCCTACAAAAATCAAAGTTTTTTCTTCTTATCCAATTCTTTCTTTTTCTTCTTTGGTAAAAACACCCAAGCATGGCTCCCAAAGACTCAAAAAAATGAGAAATTAGACTTGGTTCCATGCCAAGCCTCCTCTAAATTCATGCTTAAATGCTTAATGTGGTGTATGGTTTTTAATGTAGTACACATAATTGACTACCTCTGCCAAATAGATAAGAGGTAAATCCCATAAATGCATCATGAAGTTATCCATCTCCTTCAAAGTTTGATTCTTCTTCTCTGCTAAACCATTATACTATGGAGTATTTGTAATATAGTGATAGCGAAAAATACCATGTGCTGATAAAAAATTAGTGAACTCTCAACTGAAGTACTCCCTCCCATTATCTATACAAAGCTTCTTAATGATACTCGATGATTGTTTCTTGACCAAAGCCTTAAATACTTTAAAGTGAGTAAAGGCATCACTCTTCTAATTGAGTATATAAACCCAATTACAACTCAATAAATTTTCAATAAAGATAAGTGCATTATTAGCTTCATTGAAATAAGGAGTAAGAAAGACGATCAAATCACTATGCACAAGCTCAAGTGGTGAAGAAGCTCTTATAGACATACCTATAAGAAATAGATCTTGGTGTTGTTCCCCAATGCATAAATGGGGTAGAATCCATCAAGGCATGAAACTATAGTAATACCCTCTACCATAATGTGAGTACTTAATTCCTTCAAATATTTGAAAATTAGGCCTCCAAATCTCTCATACCAAAGCCAACTCTCAAAATTTGCATGCGAAAATAAACACATCCCTATAAGAAGAGTATCACCAAAACCCTCAAAATAATAAAGTCAAGAGTTATGATCAACAACACCCTATTCAATTAGTATATGTGGCTCTAACAAAGATCAAACTTTAACACCCTATAGTGTGAAAGTTACTATCTTATCTTGATTAGAATGACAAATTTGTTACACTAAAAGTAGATTGGTGGTGATGTCTTTAACATATCATGAATACTTGATGTAACTAACATCTATCTATGTGTCACCTTTCCCCTTAATAAAAATTGAGGAAGAATCTCCAACCTCAATTTTGGAAGTGTAACTTAGACCAAGAGAGACTCCTTGGTATCAGTCATATGGTGTGAAGTACTAAAATCTAGAACCCAACTATCTAAAATAGGTAACTATGATTTCCCAACATTATTAAGTGCTTTTCCATTCTCATGATATGGATAAGGAGTGGAGATAGAGATCTTATGTTTCCTAATGTCATTCTCTAATGATTGAATTATTTTAAAACATCTAGACTCTTCATGGCCAGCCCCCCCCACAATAGGAGCAAGATAGGTTAGATTTATTGTTGCATTTGGAAGATGGTTTGGGTTTAGATGTAGTTGTGTTGGGCTTAGGTGAATTTTTAGGTGGAGTGTTATTTTTATTACCATTATATTTACCCTTATTCTTAGGATGTGATGCCACTAATTACTTTTTAGAGGTGGAAGAATTAAGGTGATATAATTTGGGTTCCTCCCTAGTGATTCTATCACAAAACAACACTAAATATGGCATTTTGAATGTGGTACCTAAAGCATCCATACTAGATAAAAAGGTAAAAATAATGATTTGGAATGGGCCACTCAAATTAGATAAGATCAAGTATACACACTGTATATGCTTTTTATCTCATCCAATACCCTTCAACTATGTCAAAAAATGCTTAAATTTAGGGAGGTAGTCTATAATGAAGGCAAAGTCATCTAGATTTAATGAAGTAATATCTACTTCAAGATGTCTCACTCTCAAGTGATCTGCTTTACCAAACATACCATTTAACTTAGTCCACATTTTGAATGGAGAATCACACCCATAAAAATGAAACAAAAGACTATCACTAATATATCTCCCAATCAAGTCCATGCATTCTTGAAACTTACATTGATACTAAAATTTTTCAAATTCACATGTAAAATGTGGTTGTGTTTCATTCATTAGGGACCATAATCCTTTGCACTTTATTATTGTTTCCATTTGAGGTCTCCATGAATGATAATTATGTGTAGTTAAAGGTTCATAATGGTAAACACAATAATTATAATCCATGATAACTAATCACCAAGAGTAGAAAGAATGTAAAGGGTGCACAAAATTAACATTGAGATAACCCCCTCTAAAAGATTGTATTATAAGACCCCCATGATTTGAAAATCTATAAAAATAGTGCATTTTTACAATTTAATGACACTTATGGATAGAGAATCAAAATAAATTCACTTTTGGAAAAAAAGAATTCAAATCTGAGTTATAGTTCAAAAGTTACAAGCATTATGATTTCTCATAAAATGAGTCAAAATAATTAAAAAAACACTACAAATAAATTTTAGTTACCAAAATGAAAAAGAACATAGTCATCCAACCACTTGTTAGAACTGAATGTTTTCCACTAACTTAGAAAATCCAACTAGAGTGTAGAATAACTAGATGGGTGACCCTTATATGTGTGCAAGTGAGATGAACTTCCTCTTAAGGAAAAAGCATAGATTATAAAAGGAAAAAATAAATGGAAAAGTTTTTTGAAAGGAAATAAAAGGTGAAAATAATATTTTTATAGCTTCATATCTCCCACAAGTAGATCCAATGTAGGTAGGTAGATCTTACACTCAAATTTCAAATGCCAACCTCCACTTTATTTAGTGCCAAGGTAAAAATTTAGCACTTTAATTAGATTTTAGTGCCCAATATTTTCAAAAGATGCTACAAATAATTAAAATTTATGAGTACAAGGAAGAAATAGTGTTGATAAAGAACAAAAAGTGCCAAGATTCCAAACACCAAGTGTAGATATGATGCCAAACTCAGATGTTTGATCTAAAGTACCTAAGCACAAATCTAATATAAGATAAAAACTCTGCTAAGCTCCAAAGGATGTCCAAACATATCTAAGATTCCTTGGTTTCACTTTATTTTCAACATATTACTAAAAAAAAGATTTAAATGCATATCATACTCAAAAAATAATGTAGATTTGAAAAAAACCAAATAAACGTAGTAGAAAAGAATACAACAAAAACACTAAAGTCAAAATTGCAATGCCAAGTATGAGATTTTTTAATGCATAGTAAAAGAAAACATACGTAGATTTGAAAGGCACCAACTTAGTCAATACCTTATAATGTGCATCCAATGCAGATCCAACCCAAGATCTAAAGCTATGTCTAAAAGTATGCTCCTTTACCAAAGCGCTTTCTAAAACCATGCTTCTCTATTTAGAATATTCAATGCTTAGCATGAGATCTAAGTTGCCTTGGTTATATCTTCTTCTCCAATGCATAGAAATCATATTTTTATCTCCTATCAGATCTATATAGCCTCTCCTCTAAATGAAATTTCATATCTCCATGAGAAAGAAACTAAAAACTTCAAAATCTTCAAAAAGTATTAAAAAAAAGGCTCCAAATGGCACCAAGATATTTCACAGATACCTCTCTTCTATGCTTCCTCTCTGCAATAAGTTAAGAATTAGTGGCAAGGGAAGTTGGAGAAAATTATCTAAATTACAAGCTAAAGGATGGTTGTAACTTATTCAAGGCTTTGGTAACATGTTAGGAATGGTAAAGGAATTCCAACCCAATAATTTGAAGAGTTGGCAATAAAAACATCACATAAGAAGCTACATTTATGATATGCAAAAACAATGCATATAATATGTTATTCAAAAATGAAGCATAATAAAACATGATAGTACAAAGGAAGGCACTTGCTTAAATAGGCAAGGTGAAACATAGAACTAGTTAAACTAGCCAATGTTGGATAAAGCTTCACATAGGACAAACTCACTAGAAGACAAAATAGCTAGCTAAGACACTGAAAAATGTGAGAAATACATATTAAATACATACTCTAATAGATAAAGTGGTTGAAAATGATAACTAAATCATGAAGATGGTTTTCATGACATTTTAATCTGACGATAAGGTCATCCATGTAATTGTTAATTATGTTGTGTATGAGATAGTGAAATATGTGGTTAAATTAACCTTAATAAGTGTCTCTAGAATTTTTAGGTACAAAAGGAATCTTAAAATGTCAATAGGTTCCCCATTCAATATTAAAAGTGGTTTAATGTTCATCCTTAGTGGTAATTTGAATATGATTATACCAAAAAATAATACATGGGGAATAACATCTCATAACTGACTGTGGAATCAATAATATAATAAATTGATGTTAAATTAAATTTATCTCATTGGCATGAAAGTTATCTTTATGTGTGAACTTTCATTGATTTTAGCACATACGCTTTACATCTAGATATGTAAATATTTTATGTATAAATATATTGGGGTCAATGCAAGGCATGTCTTCATATTACCATGCAAAGACTTCATGATAACTTTCTAAAAATAGGTTGTAATCATCTTTATCTTTAGGTTAAAGATCCTTATGATAATAAATGACTTAGGGTTGGTGGATGTACCAAAATTAATTTTTTGAGATTATTTAATAAGCATCATGTTCCCATATTGAAAATGATATGGAGCTAAACAAAGTTTAGAAATAGGATCGATTTTAGGGTCAACACTAGTGATGAAATTATTGAAATTAGGTTCCTTTTCTAAAAATATCCAAAATTATGATGTTGGTGGTAAATTTGAGCCTCTCAATAATATAGTAATTCTAGGATAGCTTCATCACTAGGGAGTGTAGGTAATGGTCATAATATTTTACATCTACCTATAAATAAATTTCCAATTAATTTTGTTTTCAAATTCAGAGTGGATTATAGTGGTTGTTTTATCATCCAAGATAATTTTTATATATAAAATTAAGGCATATGTATACAAAAAACACCATCTTATGTTACACCATTGTGACATGTGATGAGATTCAGGTGGACCATAAGTATACACAATAATTTTCACATTATCATTTACTAATAATTCTCTTGTAATGACTTTTCAATTAATTAATCTCCCTAAGTGTTTGCCTTAAAGGGTACACTGGGAAATGTGTGCAAAAGTGTCATGGTGATTTGGTAGATCTATTAGTATTATATCTTGATTACATAATTACTACTATTAGTGTTAACTCCTCTAAGTTTTTACCCATCTATCTCTACTATTTATCTCTTTTCTAGACTTTTTAGCTTCTATATATCATATAATATCAAGTTGAATGATACCATATCTTTTGTGCCTTCATCCTTCCTATAATATTTCATTCATCTTGATATAGTTTTAAGCTTGTATTCTAAAATCTTTATTGTATTGGATTCACTAATACTATTATATGTTATCCAACATCTTTCAAATATATCATCTAGGCTGATACTATTAACTTAGACTCTACAGTTGATTTTAGGGATTGGATCAATACATATAGGGGTAATATTTCAATCATATCATATCATATACCATTTATTAACACTTTTCTCACAACATTTGATAAATACATTTGGGAGGGTTAGGGGCTTAGAACCTTTTCTTTTAGAGTATTATCTTATGGTGTATTAAATCTCAATAAGAGAAGTCAATGAGAGTTAGTATTTTTTGATATCTTAGGTTGTCATCTAGCCATTTAAGGTCATTAACCTACAACATATATTTAAAATATCTAATTTATCCAAGGGGCATATTGAAGAATCAATAGGTCTACCCCAAGGTAATCATTTTTATCCCTACACTATTTCATTTAGTTACTTAGTTTATTAGACATTATTTGTTTTTTTGTGGATGAATGTATGTGTATCCTTATTTAGGATATCTCTATATCAAATAAGTTAGTGTAGCCACAGGATAACCAATAACTTCCATAAATTACTTAGGTTTCATAGACTCCCATTTTTATTGACCATTTAAATCACTTTAACCATTTACAATCATTACAACCAATCTTTAGTTTAGTTTATAACTTGCATATAACTTTTCATTATAATCATAATTTAAATTCATTGATGTTTAGTAAGAGATACATACTTGTAATATAATATTATGATTTATAACTCCTTCCTTTCTAATATTGCACTATAGGGAACCCTATGATATATCTATGAAATTAATTTTCTCATTACTTGATTGTCTGAGTATCTTATCCTCTATTTGATTAACCTTATTTGAGTCTTAGTCTATTGAGATAAAGAAGATAGTTATATGTCATCCTAGCCCATACATACACACTTCAACTCTCCATGTGATTCAATAAGGACACATAAAATATCTAATGCTTTAAGGAAGCATCATCTCAAAAAAAATTCAAGGTAATTAAGGCTTTTTACCAGCACACAAGTGTAATTTATCCCTTGTTATTTCAATTTTCAATTTTCAATTTTAGATTTTATATTACAAATATGGATATTGACTACTTAATTTAGATTAGTTACATACATATAATGAAAAACACAATTTAACAATAATATTAGGTGGGATAACCACGTGATGTTTTATTTTTTTACATTGATTATTTTACGTGATTGAGTGCCATATATATTGATCTAAATTACAGTAAATTTTTTTATGTTAATTATATCAATCTTATTATATTGATCTAAATCATGGTAAAACACCAAGTACATGATTCCTTTTGTATTTTTATAAACAATAAATTATAATTGATTAGTAAATTATGTTAGTTATATGAAAATATGTTTAGTTGTTATACATCATAAATTTTTTGATTATTATACAGTTTTATCCTATTAAGTGTACTAAATCAAAAAATAAATAAAATAGTAACCTATGAGAATGGAATATACATATAAATTCTCACAAGAATAATCTGGGAAAGTCTAAAAATAAAAAATAGAAATCATGCACTTGGTTTTGTTATAAAATGTGAGGTTGACCTTTTATAAGTTACCTAAATCTCAAAATATGTTCCTTGTAATAGTTATGTTGTATAAATCTAAGTGTCAAAACCATGTTTAATTTTCCATAAATAATTTATTATAACTTTTAGTAATAAAAATCAAAGCCAAATAAATTAGATTTAAAATAAAGAGAGTAGCCTTAGGCAATGTACTAAATATATCCCATCCTGGGAATAAGTGGTACATTAGGTATGTCTTGAGAAAATAAATATTTAAATGCACTCACATAAAGGAATAAAATAGTATGAAGATATCCCAAGTCCTAAGATCTAAAAATAAAAATAGTTGGAAGATATACCCCCTTTTGAGATGTGGGTTAAACCTTTGAAGTTGTACATAACTCAATAGAAGTGATTATTCTCATCATGTGTGAGATAGGAAATAAAATAATTTATTTATAACATAGTAATATGTCATTATATAATCATGTATATCATGGATAAATTACCTACTATATGCCTAAAATGTTGTCTATATAAACATGAGTGCAATATTTTGCATGTAGAAAAGTATAACCAATAAAGTAAAAAGACAATATTTTCTAAGTATGAACCATGTAAGATATGAATTTTTAGGAATAATATTACCCAAATGGGAAAAAAAATGTAAGTGTAATGGTTATTTTTATGTAACCTTAGTTAGGGATCTCAATTAAGAGATGTCTTAGACTAGATAGCCCTTATAAATTAAAATAAATATGAAAGAATATGAACCAACACAACCTAGATATTTGTTAGATTTTATAAAAAATGTATAGATTAGGCACAAAACATACAATGAAACTATAATCTCATAATGAGAAATGTTACAACACTAGATCCTAAGACTTCTGCTTGCTAATTCATAGTATTTACAAGTGTAGTCTAACTCTTAGAAAAATTACGTAGAATTATATTTAAGATATAATATATTTTCAACATAAATTTCAAAATTTTATGGACATGCTTATAAATTATAAAGATTCACCTACTTATATTAAGTGCTCAACTTGCCACTAACAACATTAACACATCGTTGTATGCCAAAAATATTAAATGTTCCTCACAATTACAAGGTCATGTTACTTATAGATGCATCATGACTTACTACATCATATGAAAAAGTAATTAAATACATAATATCATCCCATGAATTTTGGAATTAAACTCATAACAGCCAAAAATGTCTTCTTTCATAACAAATCACTAAGATATATGCACCCAAACCAATTTCACATGAAAACATCTACATGAAGTAACATGACTTTAAAATAAACACTCACAATATAAACCCTTGTATTATTATGCTCATGTACTCTCCACAGCATTATTTCATATTACCATACATGCCTTAAACAAATAGTAAACCATGGCATGGGTTAAATAATGAAGGAAAACCCTCTACAATAAATATATAAACTTTGTTGCTTTTTGTAGTGAAGAACCATACCCTACAAGTATCCAAATAGATACTATATTTCTCAATAAGATATCATATAATTATGAAATTAATCATAAATTCACCATAATATCACACTTTCAAAAAAAAATAACATGATTTCTTACACAAACATTTGTAATCATATTTATTAAAATAAAAATTATATTTGTGCATGAAAAATATATGTGAAAAAATATTACAAACATATGTTAACTCATAGGCTATGAAAAAAAAATATTTAGATTAAAAAAATACATATACACAATAATAAACATGAAAAAACCAACACATGGACAAATTTCCTAAACTAACATATTTTTTGGGTGGATGCAAGATTACACATGAGCCTGGATGCTTTTTAATCATAAACACTGGGGGAAAAAGAAAGATGAGATCTTACTCATGCAAACTATAGTATATATTTTAATATTATTCCTTATCTTACCACTTATTATGTTAATTTTATTCCTTATCTTACCAAATAATATTTATCTTTCTTTCTTCGCATAGGATTTACAACTCATGTGTCAATCACTTATTTCCATTCATTTTGCTCCTTTTCTGACATTTGCTCTATCCAACTAGTTCTTGAGAATATAATTTTTTTCCTTCACTACTATATCCTTAATAATATGGATATAATTCAACCACATTAAAAATATACAATATATCAATATGTTTATGAAACTATATCTCATGTGTGTTTTTTGCAAAATTTCATAATATTTTGCATGGA
Source organism: Torreya grandis (assembly GCA_037957365.1). Classification (NCBI taxonomy): domain Eukaryota; kingdom Viridiplantae; phylum Streptophyta; class Pinopsida; order Cupressales; family Taxaceae; genus Torreya; species Torreya grandis. The sequence continues at coordinate 2,503,825 of JARHVA010001262.1, read as the reverse complement.
TCAATATTTTTCTAGTTTAATTTATCATGAGTTCCCTTTGGAAATATCTCTTTTATCAAGTCTACAAAAACTAAGTCTCCCACCTAATATTATTCCTATATTATCTTCCTATATATTCACTAATTTCATCTAACAATTAACACACTTGGTTATACACTTTTTACATATTTTTTGCAAAATTATCTAATTCAACACTTTTTATTCATTCCCTCTTCATGCCATGAAACTCCAAAATCACTCTTGTACTTGTCCCATAAACAATATAAAATTATTTCATCCTTGTATTCCTATTCATTGAATTATTATATGGAAACTTAGCTTAAATAATAATACTAAGTCATGTTCTCAGATTTCTTTATATTAAACATCTTAATATATTAACCAAAATTATGTTTATTACCTTTGTATTTCAATCTAAATAAGGATTATATATAGAATTTAAATCTAATTTTTGTTCAAATTCATCCAAAATGTTCTCCATAAATGTCTCAAATAATTTCACATATTTATTATATTCTATGTTATGTGTCAAACTATGTATCCCAGCTATCTCTATGCAAAACAAGTTAGCAATATTTATTACATCACTAGTCTTCCTACAATTAAAAAATTGTTCCATCTACAAAAATATTTCCATAATGACAAATATAGAATCATTCCATATTTGTGTTTTAGGAAAACCTAAAACAAAATTCATACTTATATCCACCTATGATTTCTCTAGAATAGGCAATGGTTGATAGATCCATGAATTTTGGATTCTCCCTTTCATTAGTTGGAAAAAAATACACTTTTAAAAATATTGTAAAACATCCATACTCATTTGTGGCTAAAAATATTTTTTTCCACTTGTGCTAATAGTTTTTCATAACCAAAAAGTCCTAAAAACCTCCAATATGTTTTTCCTTGATCATATTATCATATATTGAAGCTATTCATATACAAAATTTCACTCCTAAGAACAATAATCCATCTTGGAAAATAAAATATAACCATTGCATTCCATTTCCACTCATTTTTTCTACACATGCTTTCCTACTTGTTAAAAAAACTCATATTTTTCATATTGTTCCTTCGTAAAATAAAAACCTATGATTTTCACTCTCAATTTATTAAACAAAAGAATTATGTGGCTTAGCATATTTGTTACTCTATTTTAATTTCAAATCGTGCTTCAACAAGAATGGATATCTCTATAGTAATTCAACACACTTTACATATACCTAATTTAACTTATACTATTAATGAACTAAAATTATTGATTGTTTATAAACAATAAAAACTTATTAGGAAATAATTGATGTCTCCATTTATTTTTAGCTCGCACATTGCATATAAATCTTGATCATACAGGGAATATCTATGCTCCACATAATTTTATTTATAACTAAAATATGTGATAGGTATGTCTTATTTATTAAATTATCTAGATATGGTTGATAATAGTGTTACCCATCATAATACAAACACCCTAAATACTTGCATAATAAATATATAAAATCTTATAAACAAAGTAACAATAATTAATCTAAGTAGCATACCTACCTATTTTAATTAAGAGAAATTACTTGATTCTACTAGTATAATAACAACATTAGTAGGTGTAAACTCAATGGTTTTACATTCACCTAAGCTTATGATCTAATATATGAAGATGAGGTTCACAGACAAGTCTAAAACATGTTTTTTTTTTTTTTAATATGTCATATTCCATATCAATTTATCCCTTTTCCTCAACAATCAGAGGACTAGATTTACATATAAAAAATTAGTTTTGAAACATCTATCAATATTTTAAAATAGTGAGTTTTCATGTGCTATATGGTGAGATGCTCCATAATCCATTTAGACATGTGACCCTTCTATTGTAAAAATTTCTACTTTTATATTGAGAGGGGGAAGTTGCATATTTTTCATCCTTGTTTCTATATCATTTTATTGAAATACTAATTTTAAACATGGATTGGTTTATTTTATAAATTGAAACACTCTTGATTCGCATTGGCATTTGTTTTTGCTTTGCTTTTTTTTTCTAAATTTTTAAGGATTTTGTTGAGCCAAGTGATTTCCCTTAGGCTTGGGATTTGATTTCCATTTTTTCTTGAAATGGACATTGCCTTTACCAAACTTGGGTTGTGATGTATCACTATAATAATTGACCACTAATGTATACTACTTAGTACCTTTAGGTTGTATTTACTCAATAAAAAATATGTTTTATATTCTCTTTGAGGTTTCTCATAGAACTTGTCAAAATTTGGTGCCACATATGCAAATTACATAGAGTATTCATGTGTATAGTAGTTTAAAACAAAAAATAAGTATGACTCAATTTATACAAAATATTCATAAGGAGTTTTTCATCAGTCTTGGTTTCATCAATCTTAATTAGTATAAATGTCAAGCACTTAACTTGAGTGATAATGTTCTCAATGCAAGGATACTTTCCTAGACTGAGTGGTGAACTCATTTTTTAGTCAACATTCCTTCATCTTACTATGCTTTCCAAAAGTTTCCTCCAAGATAGTAAAAAATTAATAAGTTTTCATGACACCATGAAAATGAAACTTCAATTCATGACATATGATTGACCAAGGATTCCTCTAACCTGGTCAGATTGGTTTTACCAATTTTTTATATTTGACAAGATCTAAAATTGCATATTTTTCATTCATTAAAATGAATTAAATACTCTTTTAAATTATCACATTAGTGATATATATTTTCAAATTGAAATAGTTGTAAATTGAGAGTGTTATCTTCTTCTCACCATTGCTAGCACAAAAACTTTATTATAAATACCCTAATTTTTTGTATGTAAATAAATATGAAATAAATGTTTAAAAAAGTAGATGTTAAAAATATCATATTTATGAGAATATAATAGTGATGTAATCAACCTATGGGAGAAAATAATTCTAAAAAGATCCTTTCGAGATTGTAGTTGAAAAAGAATTTATATGTAATTTTTCTTTGAAAAAATAAAATACTAGTTAAAATGATAGTCTCGTTAAGAAAATCACAATGGTGCACTTTCCCTATGACCCAAAAAAATACTATTTTTATTCTCATGGAAATGTTAGTCTGTGGACTTCCCACATATATTAAAATATTATATGAAAAACCCTTTCTACCAAAAAAAGGCCCTCTATTAATAAATTTCACTATTATTTTATAGAAAATAGAACCCAAAATATGGATACTAAAACTAAATCTTGACATGCAATATTATAACTGAAGCTAAACATGGAATAATATAATTTAATCTAACTTGAGTATTGTAATAGTTCATATCTAACAATCGTAACTAGACTTATTTTTGGAAATACTACGCTAAGGTGTGTTATATATATATATATATATATATATGTTATTTCATTTGAATACATGTTTGTAAATATTGAACATGCCCAAAGGGCACTAAACATAGAGGTAATCCCCAAGCATCTACACCATCCGATCTACAAATTATGAAGAGATTAACTTCCTAGGGTTAACCATTTACTAGTACACCACAAAATCAAATAGTCAAGAGGTTTCCTATTGGAAAAATAAAAATTCCAAGGCACTTCCTATATATTATGAGTTACATGTAAGTTAATATCTCTATACAATTTTTTAATATATTTATTATTGTGATGGTACCTCTCACAGCATAGAATAGGTAAAATTAATTACCACTTTGCCTATAATGACACATCTTGTGATTTTTACAACTTTTGGAACATATTTGTAAGATAGGGGATTTATATGAAATATAATTACTTCAAATCTTAGTACCCCACTAGGTTCACCAATTTTCAGCCAACCATGATCCCATAGATGAATTTAAAACATATTATTGGTTATTTCCAGTAGCCCACCAAATCTAGGTATGAAATCTGAAATATAAAAAATAAAAATATATAGATATGAAAACTAAAAATAATGTTCAATTTAAATAAAATTAATGAAAAAGTATAGAACTAATTTTTAAAATTAAATGAAAAATGAGATGAAGATTCTATATCTTTGCCACCATATTAAATTATTTAGATAGGGTTAAAAATTATGTTACCTACCCTAAAACAAAAATCCTTACTTACATAGTAAATCTATAAAATCTTAGATAAAAAGTAACACATATTCAACCAAGTAGCATAGCTAACTCTTTTTATTAAGAGCATTGGACTATTTATTCCAATATAATATTAAATCTCATCCATAATATGCTTCACCCAATAAACCTCTATATATTAATGTAGAGGGTATTTTAATGGTTAAATGAATATGTTTTAATAATATATTAAGACTTAACTATTTTCTTAGAATTAAAATATTTCATTCTAATAATAAATTCAAATTATAAGGTAAGCAGTAACTTTCAATATCAGAAAAAAATAAATATCATTAATATAAGACCAAATATCAAATTTAAATACAATAATTATCACTTTCCAATGAGTAATTATAATCCATTTCTTATCAATTAATGAATATCTAAGATTTGACAAGTAATTAAGAATGTTTGAACCTCCAAAAGACAATATTTTCCCATAGACTTTGAATTTTAAGATAAGATGATAATATTTGATATAATTATGATATAAGAAAGATAACTATATAATTGAAAAGAAACTATTCTAAGAAAATTTAGAAAAAAAACTAACTATAAAGGCAAAAAATAAGCTAAGTACTAACAAACTAATTTTTATTAACTCAAGTTGTATAGAAAGATAAATATTTCATTGAGAAACCATAAATTGTTCATAACTTATTACTAAATATCTAATATATATATTACATCTTTATGATACTTCATAATCTATAATATAATGTATGAATTATTCATTCTTATTTAGGGGAAGTTCATATTTGATTATATGTATAAAACTATGTTATTATGTAGTCATTAAAAACTCTAAAATCTTGGACATTTTTAGATAATCAATTTATAAATGAATAATAAACCTATATATACCTAATATATCAAACAAAGTCACTTCACTATCAGATGATATATTTGTGAGTCATCTTACATGAAACATTCAATCTTAGAGACTTAAGATGGAAAGAGGCATAGTATGAAATCTTGAATAAAATGTTCTAGTAAATATATGATTTTATCTTCTAAATGATGCCCTTCAAGTCCTTTTAAACCTTCACTTAGGGTTTAATAATGTTTTAGGTAGTAATTATCCCTTTAGTTTGTCAGGGAAGTCCAAGAACAAATACACCTCTGTTCTGATTCCTCTTGTTGGATCTTGCTCCTCAGAAAGAGCACAGTATGATTACCAAATATAAGCAATTATAAATGCGAAAATAACTAGAAACACAAATAGCTAGAATTCACCAATAGCACAGAATATGAGAGACAATACACTATCTTGTATTAACACTTTACAAAAAAGAATACAACAAAGAGCCGCCACACTCTTTCACCTTACAGAGGTTTGCCACACCTCAAGTGTACAGTAATTCTTTTCACACAACACTCTCCTACACAAAAAATGGTCCCAACAACCAACTCACAAACAGAATTGGTGTTCACCTCTCCAACTAGTCAGTAATAACCCTGCCAGTACATCAAGCACTCTATAGCACTTCAAGCTGATCTCCCATGAACCTATAACTTGCAATTCAACAGACCATACTCACATGTAGATCCCCTATGAGCTTGCAACAACCTGCAACTCAATGATCTTACAAATGGAAGCAACTTACTTACCTTCCTTTCTATCTCATGCCTTATACAATACATGCCAATGGGTCTATAAATAGATCCCAGACTTAAACACTAACTTAGACTCTTAATTTAAACAATTATCCATGCAACTCAAGACTCTAACTGGTCTTTACATGCAAACTCTTCGTTCACTTAACTAACTATCCGTGCAACTAGCACTTCTGGAACACACAGGTGACCGACACCGGTCCCTGCTTGCCTGGTTCTGCCGATGTCGGCCGACTCCCTACCGTTGCCGGTGGCCTTCAGCACTGCTCACGATCGACATCGGTCCTACTATCGATGTGGGTTCTCTTAGATCTCAGCAACCTTCTGTTCCACCTTGTTTACAAGTAGTAAAGCTTTTAGCTCCACAACCTAACAATCTCCCACTTGGAGATAAACAGCTGCAACCTGTACTCTGTCTAGTTTGTTCCCTTGGCTATGTATCCATCTTCAAAATCACCCTTGAAGACCAACCACCACAAAATCCATGGTGCAAAACCTGTCATCCAAATCACCTGCCACATCCACATCTACAAACATGTAGAAAATCACCTGAACCTGCATAGCATGTGCACCTGCTACTAGTCCCTGTAAGAATCCACTGAAGTGCCCTCCAATGGTTCTCTCCCAGATTGGCTCCTAACTTATGACAACTCCCACTGCTTGGGAAAACTCAGGTTTAGTACATACCATGCACTCAACCTTATTATGTGAATCAAGACACCTGTTCATAGAACTGTCCAACCATCGGCGTGCTAACCGGTTTCACACAATCATCCTGAAACAAAGTCAACAAATGACCTACCATGTCTCTAGAACACACTCATGCCAAAGAATCTTGCTGCTCCCAGATTCTCCATGACAAACACCTGAACTAGCTTTACCTTTAGTTCAGCAATACCTGTATATGTAACTCTGCAACAAGCACATCATACAGAAATAGGATAGTGTAGCTAATACTATCCAACCTGGTAAAGAAAAACACAATGATCAAACCTCCATTGCCCTGCAGCTCATACAAGACCATATACCCTGATCTTCCATCTCATGTATCCATTTCCGCTCTTCTTTATCCTGAACATCCATTCGTCTCTCAGTGCTTACTTCCAGCTGGCCACTCTACCCAAAACACCTATTTGGTTCTCCTCCAAGGAATCACATCCTCATCCATGCCTAACTCCCACTGTTTCTTGGATCTACCTGTTCTGCTTCTTCAATAACTTCCTGGTCCTATGCCATAAGTGAGCAATAAGTAGTGTAAAGAAGGGAAATGACGAATATAAGAACTTACTTACACCTTCAATCCTCCATATGGGCACTTGAGACTCCATGACAGCTTGCTGTCCACCCAAAATTCATCTCAGTAACCGATGTCAGTCACATCTCAGTCTGCAGACGACCGAAGTCAGTTTCCTGCGACTGCCACCTTGCTGACATCGGTGTCCCCTGGCCGATGCCGGTCATTCTCTACCCTGAGTCATCGACGTCGGTCTGCACATAGCCGACGTCGGTCCGCACATAGCCGACGTCGGTCCCTGTCTGGACGCCGACGTCGATTTTCTTGCCGACGTCGGTCTCTGTGTTTTTCTTGTGAGACATGACTTTTTCCTACGAGCTCTTTTTAGATCAAATCCTTGTCCAAATCACCCTTGCTCTACTCAAAATTCTTCTACATCTTGTGCTGAACTCTGTCCGTCACCTTCTCCTTGAAAACCAAGGCTTTTCTGTTCTTGTCACTAACATCGGGTTCCTCAAGAAATGTTACCTTCTTCTTCTGCATACAGAAACCACGATCCATACCTTCCAAATCCAAAAGCATATCCTTTGACTCAAGAACAAGCATCTCTTTCTTATCTGTGTGACCAAGCCTATCAAGCCACATCTCTGAATCTACAGCTAAAGTAGAAAACCCAGAAAGAGAATCAGTAGTACAAGTAGATAGATAAAGCGTACCTACTTTCTTACCTCTAGCTACAACAAGTGTACCCTTGGTAACCTTCCAAGAGTCTACTGTGAGAGTTACTGTGTAACCCTCATCACCCAAACTTCTAATAGAAATTAAACTCTGCTCCAGAACTGGGACATGCATGACTTCTTTTAACACCCATGTGTTACCTGTCTGCAGTTTCAGCTTCACTTTCCCTTTGCCAACAATCTGACAAGGCTTACCATCCCCTACATAAATTTCTCCAAAATCTCCTTGGACATACTCATGAAAAAATTCCCTATGTGGGGATGCATGAAAAGAGGCACCAGAATCTAAAACCCAAGATTCTACTTTATCCAAAGAACATACCAGAACATCCCGTGCAGCGTAATCTGCAACATCTGCTTCTTCTTCATGTTCTTCATGTTGATCTGTACCTAATCTGCAATCTCTCTTTAAGTGCCCTTGCTTACCACACTTCCAGCAGGTTATTCTGCCATACCTGGACTTGGATCTCTTGCTTGTCTTGGACCTTGATCTCCCATGCTCTATCTTTTCTCTTTGCCTTCCTCTACCTTCAACACTCAAAGCATTTCCTGATGATTCCCCTATGCTATTCCTGCGTATCTCTTCATTCAAGATTACACTCACAACATCATCCACTTTTAAGACTTTTGAAGGAGACACAATATTAGAAACTACCATTACCAAACCTTCCCAACTTTCAGGTAATGAACACAAAATTAAGAGAGCTCTAATTTCATCATCAAATACAATATTGACTGAACTTAGCTGGTTTACTAAACCATGGAAATCACTAAGATGGCTATGAACAGATCCACCTTCCAACATTTGCAAATTAAATAAATGCTTCATAAGAAATACCTTATTAGAAGCTGAGGGTTTTTCATATAAATTTGCGAAAGATTCCATCAACTCCACCGTTGTCTTACACTGTGATAAGCTAGAAATCACAGATGATGCAAGACTCAATCTAATAGATCCCAGAGCCTTCCGATCAAGAACCTCCCATTCTTCATCTTTCATATCTGAGGGTTTGCAAGTAACCCCTCCCAATGGTAAGTACAAATCTTTTTGATACAGATAATCCTCAATCTGCATCCTCCACAATTGGTAGTTCTTGCCATTAAACTTTTCCATCCGTAGCTTACTGTCTTCTATCATTGCTCAACTCCCATTCAAACAGAAACCCTGTGAGTACCTGTAATAAAAAAACACTAACCAGATCTAATCCAATCTGTTAGTATCCCAACCAAGAGCTCTGATACCACTTGTTAGGGAAGTCCAAGAACAAATACACCTCTGTTCTGATTCCTCTTGTTGGATCTTGCTCCTTAGAAAGAGCATAGTATGATTACCAAATATAAGCAATTATAAATGTGGAAATAACCAGAAACACAAATAGCTAGAATTCACCAATAGCACAGAATATGAGAGACAATACACTATCTTGTATTAACACTTTACAGAAAAGAATACAACAAAGAGCCGCCACACTCTTTCACCTTACAGAGGTTTGCCACACCTCAAGTGTACAGTAATTCTTTTCACACAACACTCTCCTACACAAAAAACGGTCCCAACAACCAACTCACAAACAGAATTGGTGTTCACCTCTCCAACTAGTCAGTAATAACCCTGCCAGTACATCAAGCACTCTATAGCACTTCAAGCTGATCTCCCATGAACCTACAACCTACAATTCAACAGACCATACTCACATGTAGATCCCCTATGAGCTTGCAACAAACTGCAACTCAATGATCTTACAAATGGAAGCAACTTACTTACCTTCCTTTCTATCTCATGCCTTATACAATACATGCCAATGGGTCTATAAATAGATCCTAGACTTAAACACTAACTTAGACTCTTAATTTAGACAATTATCCATGCAGCTCAAGACTCTAACTGGTCTTTACATGCAAACTCTTCATTCACTTAACTAACTGTCCGTGCAACTAGCACTTCTGGAACACACAGGCGACCGACGCCTGTCCCTGCTTGCCTGGTTCTGCCGACATCGGTCGACTCCCTGCCATCGCCGGTGGCCTTCAGCACTGCTCACGACTGACATCAGTCCTGCTGCCGATGCCGATTCTCTTGGATCTCAGCAACCTTCTGTTCCACCTTGTTTGCAAGTAGCTGAAGCTTTTAGCTCCACAACCTAACATAGTTAACTTTAAAATTAGTTTGAACTTTGTTAAAAGTTAATTAAATTTATTGAATTTAGGTTCAAAAAATTATATCACATTTAAATAAAGTGATTTTATAAAATAACTCAATAATATTATTTAATAAAACCAACATACAATTATGTCTCTCTCAGATGGGGGGAAGTGTTACCTACTTCACTAACAATTTATTCAATCATAACACAAGTTATCATGTAAATCAATTCTCATAAATTACCAAATACAAGTAATATTGTTGAAATTTTATATCTATAAAAAATATATATGCAAGGATGAAAAATCAAGTGAAAATCATAATTAACACTGAAAGTTTCAATAAAATTCACTATCAATTTACTAAACAATTGATCTAAAATGACATTTTATGTTCAAACCATAAACTGATCAACTATCACCACAATAAATTTTTTATTGTATTATCATAGATACACTACAATATTATGAATCTATTTTGGACATGTAGTGTTATTTTGGGCTTTATCAAACTAAGAATGTATAGCATATATCCACACTTGTATTTTTCTAAGCATAAATAACTAAATAAATTTCTAGAGTATATAAGAATTTGAGATATTTTCCATTTTAACTCAAACTTAATCTATAAATGAAAAAATATTTTTCACATGAAACCAAAATCTTCAAAACCATACAGAATAAAGTAAAGGAAATTCATGACTAACTTATTCAGCCTTAAACCTTCACCCAAAAACTTTTGAATAATAAAATATAAAAGATGAAACCACATCAAAACTTTTTTTTTTAAATGGTCATTTTAGTACAATTTTTATGAAGTAAAAATTGATTTTCAAATGGTTGTCATAATATGTTATTTCTAGTCTACAATAATGGCCATTTAGCCATCAAAAATTAACAAAAAAAATAAAAATCTATGTGGTTTAATAAAAAAATTATTAGCACAATAAGAGGAATTTAAACATGGAAAACTTTGATCAAATTTTTGATATTTTAAGTGCAATATTCAAGACAATATTTCCATTTAAATAACGTTTCTACGATGGAATTTAAAATATTTCTCTTTGTAAAGCACCTAAATGAAATGATAAGATAAAATGTATTGAGAAAGACAACTCATGACGAATTACAAATATTTTTCATTTTGAAATAAAAACAAAATAACACTTTCCATTATTTATATCAATTACCTACACCTTTCAACCATTTATAACTTGTGGTTTGTAAACAATTATTCATGTAAAATGTGTGTTTCTAAGGGCATGAATAACCCAAATGATATGCCTCTTTTAGGAAGGTGAATAAAGGCTAAAATCTATTCAAAACAAAAGGATAAACTTATAGTATGGAGATAAATATTTATGATTTAATGACATGCAAAATAAATTTTAAATTAGATAAATATTCTTCATGTAACAGATTCATTCATGCACATCTGACTATTATATTTTCTAAAAAAACATTTTTCTATGCCAATAATCACTCATACCTAGTTTTGTTTCTAGATGATATGATTTATAATAAAATATCTATCATATCTAAAATTTAAATATGTAAGCTTCTCTATGGATAAATATTTATGATTGAATAACATGCAAATGAAAATTTTAAATTAGATAAATATTCTTCATGCAATAGATTCATTCATACACATCTAAATATTATATTTTCTAAAAAATATTTTTCTATACCAATAATCACTCATACTTAATTTTGTTTCTAGATGATATTATATATATATATATATATATATATATATATATATATATATATATATATATATATATATATATATATATATATATATATATATATATATATATATATCTAAAATTGAAAAAATCAAAGATTCACTATGTAGAGATATTAATAATGGTGAGGAAAGATGATCAGAATAAATAATTAAATTGAATATACCCTAGTTTCCAATCTATATTAATTAGATAAATGGATTCATTCAATATTGTAATTATTTTATTGGAAAATGATGGATAACTCTAAAGTGAAACCTTTTCAAAACATCTATTCCATTTCTTAAACTAAAACTTATGCCATCTTCTTTTAAAAATTATATATTTGTTTGTATTTAGGTGTAACTAAATTTCCACTAAAACAAGTATGTGTCATTAATTGGTATGAAAAGTATATTTAAAAATCATGACTCAAAATAATCTCCTTTGCATTAAAATTATCAACTTAGGTGTTAGCTACCAAGACTTTGAAGTTCCATAGTAAACCAATATTTTCAAAACCTTAACATAACATTTATAAGTATATTAATTTATTAGGATCTTTAAAAAATTAACCCTAATAAAATAATAAAAGATTAGGTATAGACTATGAAGATTTATGCAAAATGTATTTCGCAGCAAATAACTACACCTTGGAACCATATCAAAAATAAAACTATTCAAATTTATTCCAAAATAAAAACTCATCATTACAAGAATACACCCACACACACACACACACACACACACACACTCAATGGAACATTTGTATTTATTCTTTGATTTGAATTTGTATCACTCGTAAAGTCATGTTTATCACTAATTAATTTTAAAATAACCTAATATATGATATCAAAGTGATCCAACCACTACACAAACACAACTTATATTTCAACTAAAGGACATTTCTAAATGAAACTACTTATTTCTATCTTCAGTATTCACAAATCACACATTATTAACATTGAATTATCATGTTCATTGATAATTACATTAAAAATTAATCGATTACCACAATGATAAACAATAAAACAAGTGTAATGATGAAACATGTAATTTAATAAATTTGGACTCCATCACATGCAATTATTTAATCATGAACAATACATATTTTACTATAGTTTGAAATTTTTCAAGTTTCCTACTAGGATATAAATATTCATGACAACAAGAGGCTAGTGTTAGGGCTAGGGTTTTGGTGATTAGTTAAAAAATAGAATAAGACATAAAAATTATTATTTTTGGATAAATATAGGGTTATCTAAGGCCCTCAGCTATAAAAAGGAGTTTTACAATAAACCACCACAAAAGGAATGAAATAGAGACCAACAATACAAAAAAAATCCATAAACATATACCCTAAGAATAAATTAGCAGCAAGTCTACTGACAACACAAAAACCCATAAACAACGTCAAATTGTGGGATATCAATCTAACAAATTAGCTAGCTTTATTTTTTAATTTTCTTTTCTTTTCACTCCTACGATAATTCTTGTTCATCATTCACCAGAACTAATTGCTTATCTAAACTTTATGGCTCCAAAGTGTTATTTTCTAACATGTATTTGTCTAAATCTAAGATTTTAGGCACATGTCCTCTTTTCATTCCCCTGGCTGATTGATTCAAAGGGAAGATTTGAATGTTTTTTATAATCCCTTAAATGGGCACTTTTCCATCATCTAAATCATCTTTTTATCCTCTCTTGCTATCTCTCAATTTTGTGTCCTCTTGTATTTCTAGATCCTCAAAATAATCTTCTGCCACTAGTGCCAGATCTAGCTTACTCCATTTGTTTATTTCGGACCTTTGTCCCTTATTATTCATTGCTTGCAAATGTCCCTAAGGATAAAATGCATAAAGATGCCTTGGTGTTTTGCAATTATGGCATCTAAAAGTAGTATTCTCATAGTAAAGAATTTAAACATGCTAGGTTTATCCATACTTTAAAATAATTTTATCAAGAACCCCTTTTCTTAAATCTAGCTCAACATAAAAATGGGCATAAGTGCATAAACCTATTGAATCCCACTCACTATCATTTTTTAAGAATGTCCCCAAAGCATTATCTATTTTTCTATATGCATTCCAAAAATGAAGAGGCAAATTTAGAAGATGAACCCAAGCTAGCATCTTAGTGATATAAAGATTGAGAGGGTTGAAATTTTGAAACCAGGGCATGATGAACAAACCTATAGTACCCTAAAACTAAGGGCCTTCTAAGAATAAATTTTTATAGTCTTTCTAATCATAGAAATAGACAACGAAAATCCCCTAGAGCATAGAGAAATTTCACATGGGCTCATCCATGTCTCATGCACCCATTTATATAAGGTAGATGTCGATGACCAAATACCATTAAATCTATAGATGGCTGCATCTTTCACCAAAGTATTAAAATAAGCATCCACCTCTTCCTTTGAGAATTATACAAAAGGGACCTCCTTCTTCTAATCAACAATGTAAACTTGAAAAGGGAGAGAGATTTTCATCAGATGTGGGGTGGGGGCATCATTTATGACTAAATCTTTGAAAGAAGTTGGTTTAGGGTTAGAGGGATGATTTTCACTAACCATCCCTCCATACAGCCTAGAAGACATGGAAATAATCAAAAAATTTCCTAAATAATAATAAGATGAAGAAAAATCATTTTTAATCTTCATACCCTAATAAAATAAGAATTTGATAATTAGTTATAACCTCTAAAGAAACCTCCAATATATATTTTAGATCTATAACATTATCAGTCATTTTGATCCAAAAGCAAATAGTAAACCCTGATAAGGAGTGAACCATTAGCTACAATTCTAGGTGATAGAATTATTTTACCTTTCTTGTGGTAGCATAAACAAAAATATCAACCTCCACAAGTTTTGAATCATCCTTTGATGTTGTTGATGATAAATTCACCAAGCTCATAAGATCCATTGCCACTATTGCTGAGCTATTAGGTTTTCATTATGTTTGACAACCTATCTTGTCTATATTATCATGAGCATTGAGTGTGTTTCTTTTTGTAAGCTACAAACCCTTACACCAATCCCATGCATACATACTTTCAATGGTAATGGTGACCCAGAGTGGATTTGGCATGAAGCTGGAGTGGGATATTTTAATACCAAATAAAAATGACTGTATGGTGGTCATTTCTAGCAACTCTCCTATTTCACCATGCATCTTTTCTTCCCATCTTGGTTTAGTAAACATGGTATTCTCCTCTATCCTAACTTATCAAACACATATACTCCTTCCTTGAGTCCTCTATTGAAAGGCACCCTGGGAAAATATCTCTTCCCCCACACCTTCACTACTGCCACCAATGTAAATGCTTAAAGCTACATTTACCACTTGCCCTAACCTATCATATTCCATTGACATCTTTTTTCCCTCTCACTAGAGACCATAATAATTATTATCATAACTCAATTAAGTTTTACCTTATATATAATAGTATCTAAGAATAGGTTGTAGATAAGTATGCACCAAATAGTGCCTCCCCATGAATAAAAAATAAATATTCTGTGTGCATATTAAAACCATACAATAGTTTAGGAGTACTTAGATACACTAATATTATTCACTTTGTTCCTATCTTATTATTATGCAATTTGCATCAAATTCTACTTGAAATACCTTATTGAAATCTATAAATTCCAACACTTTTTTCTCATTTATCTTGATCTTTCAATATTGTAAAATATATTATTCTTATGTCATCCATATAAATTTCTTTTTATCTTTGAACAACATATCAATTATTATTGCATAATTATAATTTAAATTCATGATGAACTTATTGTAAAAACTCACTAATCCATGAAAACTATGTACCTAAAATGTACGCTACAGTGACAAAAAATATAGTATAGCTCACACATTATTTGGATCCATATTTAAACCTTATTGAGATATTAAAACTCCCAATCATACTAATTATTCTTGCTTGAAACTAAATTTATTCAAATTCACAATCAACTTATCTATCACTTTATACAAATGTCACAAGTGTTTTCCCCTATTTTACTAAAAATAAATATGTAATCAATATAAAAAATGAAAAATTTAATTAAAAAATATTTTATAACTTCATTCAAGAAACATCATGAATGTACTTGGTGTAGTAACTAACCCAACTAGCATAACCAGGCACTCATATAAACCTTATTGTGTTTTGAATGATTTTTTCAATTCATCACCTAATCTTATGAGAATATAGTGATATCTACTCTTTAATTAAATAATTTTGAATTATCTTGCATCATTCAATAAATCCATCAAATCATCCATGCATGGAAATGGAAACCTATACTTTTTGGTTATATTATTAATGGATTTAGAGTCAGTGCACATTACACATTCTCCATTATTATTAGGCACTAATATTGTTGGTATTATAGATGGGATCAAACTTCATTTAATTAAAAATTTATCTAAAAACTTTATAATTTATCTTTTCACCTCTAAATTATCCTTTGGAATCAATCTAAATTCCACTTTTTTGGTAAACACAAACCTAGAATAAAAATTTGTGTAATCAATTATGCTTCTCAAAAGTAGTAACCTATATGTTAATTCATTATACATAATATACTCAACTTAGTATCTGTTTTAATTCACATGGAATTATTTCCTCTTCTACTATGCGTGTGTTCACTTGTGATGGATTATAAATCCATGCATAACTTTCACTCTACTCTTTCACCTCTTTTAGAATATATTATAAAAAATCATCAATAATTATTACCCTTGCCCACTTCTTCAAGCTTATCCTTCAAAGGAATTAAAGTGTTTGTCAATTCTTATTTTCACAATGTGCATTATGTCAATGACCATCATATTCCACCTTTTATTAAAAATAAAAAGGCCTTCTACGTAAAAAAATGGAAAGCATCCATAGGAAATGTCACATAAAATCTCATCCTTATATGTACAAATATGATAACTTACCAGATATTTTTCATTTACCAAAAATTCATGTCCTTTTAAAAACCATTAAATTTTTTATGGGTTCAAATGCTTAATTCTCTTTAAACTAGTTTTTTCTACCATTTATTTTTGGGAAATATTATATTTGTTACCTCTACCAATAATCAATTTGTAACATTTACATCTAGAATTATGAACATTTATATAAAAAATATTTCTCTACATAAGACTCTTCTCATATTTTTAGGATTCAAAAATACCATCTTCGTCATGTGATATTCTACTATAGTTTTTTATGTATTTATGTTATGAATGAATTTAAAACTTTCTTCATATGTTTTGAAGGGTATTTTCACTAACCACAATTATTTTACTACCTTTGTTATGCACATGTGGACACTCAAATTCTCTATGGAAAACACCACATCTGAAACATATACTAAGAAATCCAAGACCTACACCTCTTCTATAGGATCATATTTATTAAAAAAATCCTCTATCCATATGGGTGTTAGCATCATGCATTGAAAAGTAATCTCCTCCATTTATTGCATTTTCACATAATAGGATATATTGATTCCATCTTCTTTACCATATCCACACATGAATTTTACTTTTCCTCATGCCACTCCATATTATTTTTATGAAAAAAAATATTCTAATTTTAGTACATACTAATAGGCCTATTCAACACAACACATTTTGATCATACCAAATTCATATTAAATTTATACACACAAGTTATTTACATAGTTGATATTTTCTTAACATCATCTTTAATATGACCCACTCTGATGGTATGTATATAACACTCCCCAATGCAATATTTTACACTCAAATTCCTCTATCACATATTTTTAGGCTTACTAAAATACTCTTTATAATCCACATGAATGAATTTATCTATGAACTTCATGAATAATATATTCTAAGTCTTAAACATATCCTTTCTATTACACAATATTTTAGATTAAATATGCTCCCACCATAAGGATGTGTGACCTATCAACTTTGCAATGATGAACTTAACCCACTTGAGATCTTCCATATTTTAATGTTAAAATTATTTTTCCAATTCAATGATATTTTTTGGACTCAAACTTCTAGAATAACTTTAAAAGTCCAAATTTGGTTTACTTATCATTCTTGTAATAACTCAAAATAATTAATTATCATGTTCATAAACCTCTTATGTGTCCTACTATTGGTTAAATTCTTCTATAAATTTAGTATTACTTTCATTATCTATAAATAAAACACCTTAGTTTTATTCTATCCCCATAGCCCCCATTTAATCTTGCAGATCTTTTATCAGTTCAAATATATATTTAAGTCTTGGTGATCTAGATACTATTTCCATTTTATCACCTAAGACTTATTTGTGTACCATTTAGTTATATATATTGATCTCTTCTACACCTTATTTATAACAATCTCACTTAAAATTGTCTAAAAATAATTTCTACCCATACTCATAGATGGATAAAATAACAAAACACTAACAAGGACTAAAACCTTTCTCTGACATATGATAAAATGTAGTTATGGTTAGTTATCTCAATTAAGAGATGTATTAAATCATGAAACCCTCAAAATACACAATAAAATTTGTAATATTATGCATCAACATAGCTCAAATATTTATTATATTTTAGTAAAAGGATATACAACATTCATAACATCAACAATGACACAAAAATATCATAATGAGATGTGTTACAACACTAGATTTATATACATTTTCTTTCTAACTCATAATCTTTATAAGTGTGTCCTGACTCTAAAAAACTAACTTAGAATTATCATTATGATCTAATACTATGACTAACCTATGTTTCACAATTATATAGACATGCTTAAACAGGTACAATACCAACCTACTTACATTATGTGTGTGGCCTTCCACTAACAATATTAGTGCACCTTAGTGCACCACAAATATTCAATTTTGCTCACAATTTCAAGGCACAAACACATTACATCATAATTCATAATTAATTAATACATCATAGGAAACATTAGATAAATCCTTATCACCTTCCCATGAATTTTTATATTAAAATCATAATGACTATAAATGGATCCTTTCATATCACATCAAAAAGGTATATACACCCAAAAATAAATGAACACAAATAAATTAATAGGATTTTGTAGCTAAAAAAATGATTTTGAAACCCTACACTATTATCCTCATTCATATTCAATAACACTACTACATATTACAACACACACCCTAAATGTCTAATAAATCATTGCATGACTTTCCTAGTGAAGAAAAATCCTCTCTTAGAAATCTAATCAGCTAAATTTTTTATATGGGGAAGAACAAAACTCTACAGAGACCCAAATGAAAATTATACTACTTGGTATTAAAGAAATCTAAAATTACTCTACAATTCATCACAAGATTTTAGTTACACAAAAGGTTAACACTATTTCTTTTGAAAAACTTTGAAAGCTTATTTAAACAAACATTATTTAAAACCGCATGTGAAAATAATGTGCATAACATTAAAAACATTTGCACACTTACAAGCTATGAAAACTAACATTAATATTTGTGCACTTGGAAAAACTTAAAAAATACATATGTGCAATAAAAAATTTAAAAAAAAAACACTAAAATAGAATATGTTTTGGTTGATGCATCATTGCACATGAACCTGAATTATCTTGCATCAATATTTCCCTACTAATAAATTCACAAACAATTTATAAAAGTAGGAATGATATTCCTCTCATGGGAAAAATATAATCAATTAAGAATGATATAAGATATTTTTTGTCACTATATCTTACCTTAGTTTACCAAAATTACATATTTAACCTCTTTCTAACATCAATAGCATTTACATTAGGTTACACACCTAAATTCCAATTTGAAATATATAGCTCCACTTTTATGCTACCATACAATTATGATAGTGTCAATATTATAGACCTTAGTTTATCAGTAATAGTAGTTAGTGACATCATAACATTAATTAGTTATGAAGTGATTATTATCAACTCTTGTAATGATTCAACCAAATATTCATTTCCCTCTATTTTATATTACTTACACATCCATTGTTTGTAGTTAGTTACATATAGAAGAATGAAATTAATGAGTAAATCGACCCCATATATTTGATCCCTCAAAAATTATATAGAACTTATCATTATAAAAATTTGATATTATAGTTTTATATTGGCTATCATCCTCTTATTTTATTTCTTGGTTCTATAACACATTTCACCTTTTATAGACACATAAATTAGCATTTAAGCTAAAACAATGCACTTGTGACCACTCTTTTGAAATACTTAGCTCATGACCCATTCTAATAATTTTGAGCATATAATTTTCTCTCCATGTGATAAATCATTCCTTAAATAATCCTAGATTAGTCAAGAATGTCCCTATTCATATAATTCTGAAACCTAAGCTCACTAGTAGATTGAATGAAACATTCAACTTACTAGTTTCTCTCACTAGGATAACAGTGATCCTAGTGGGACAATAACATACCCCATTATTATTTGATTCTACCAAAAATGTCTTCCCATAAATAAATGATAATTTTCAAAATTTAAAAGTTATATAAGGGTCATCATGTAAGTTTAGTAAGCCCCATCCAAAGGAATTCCAAAAATATCATTATAAAATCATATTTTAAACCATTTTGCACATAAGAAGCTTCCACACTAAAAATCATTAGAATTCTAATTGCACATTGAGAGTGAATTCCCTATTTATACTAATTTTGATCACATACAAACCTATTATCCCTAAGCTAAAATATTAATGCACCTCCAAGGTCACAAGTTATGGTTGAAGCACTTAATCATACCAATATTTCCCAACATCTAGTATTTTGTACTAGATTCACACACACCACCATAGCATGAGATAAATATATGGAGTTTGTTCCATTTTCATATTATTGGTATGTAGGTAGCATTTAACATAGTGGGTTTTAAGGTTGAAAAAAAATTCAATAGCTGACCCCTTTTTACTCCATGATTACATTTCATATTCTTTTATATTGAGCTAGGGTTTTAATTGGAAAAATAGTTACACAATGGTCTCAAATTAGATTAGAAGCTCCCACAAAGTATATATAATAAATAGGAAATGGTTAAAATAACCTATAAATATTATATTCATGTTGTCTACCAATTAAGGCCACCCTATTTAGATAATAACACCCCCCATTATTGTCTAGTTGTAGTGTTATTGTATAGGAACCCTTCAAGGTCATGTTCTTATTCTTCACTTAATCAACATAGTCAGTCAATCAATCTTAGATATAGAAAAATTTTGCATCTCAATTTTATAGCTAATATTATATTTCTCTTTTGCACTTTCCATATATAGTATATTTCTAGATTTAACAAGTTTTGAATTAATTTTTAACATATTGCATATTTGTAGTAGTCTAATTATACACAATAGTTTATCTCATTTAGATAATATATTTCCTTAGTTTTCCAAAATTTGATAAAAAATATTCATATATTTTTCATTCACAATTCACTTCCATTCATTACCACCTTAAATCCATTTAATTAGGTTATCCACTAAGTCTCCTTCTAGGCCCCAAATTAATGGTATCAGAGCTTCACACTTCATATGATTTTTTAGTTGTATCATGGTGTATTTTAAATTCTTCCATGTTTATATGCCAACTCATACAAGTTATAATTAAAATAAGTTAGGGCTCGAGACTCTTGACCCTTTATTATACCTTTAGCCACATCCTCAAATTAGAGATAAATATTTGACAACACTAAATTAATAAATTTTACATAAGATGATAGAGGATGCTTTAAAAGTAAAACAAGAATATTTGTAATAGCATCATTCACTTGAATAAAAATGTTTCATTGATTATTTCTCACTACATCTCAAGTATTAGACCCTTCCAACACCTTTCATTCTCATTGACAATATGGTGGTAAAATGCCATACAAAGTACACATCAATCAAGACATACATATGTTTGAATTAAAAATAGATGTAGATGTAATAAATAACTACATTAATATAATATATACATCTTATGTGGTTAATTTCTTTGATTGAGAAAAGATTACACTCATTCTATTTAAACTTTATTTATTAGTAGATAAATGGTTGGAAAACTACTACACTTCACATGAAAATCATGAAAATGAAGTGAACTTAGACACATGTAATGGTATCATAGAATCACTCAAATAAATCTATTACCTTGTTTGAAACTATAATTACCAATACATCAAGTTGTCTTAGTTGCACTAAGGTAAAGAATAATTTCTATAGAAATACGCATAGACCTTTCATACTTTAGTGTTTAAACTTGGAATTTGGGATTCAAAACAATGTTTTTATGAATTATAGACCCATATTAAGACCAAATATCCATTTATATATGGATTTATTATATATTTATTTAATCATAAGAGCCTAAAAATTTACTTGTAAGTTTAAAGAAAATGCCAAGGCTAAGACTAAGATAGAAAATTCTAAGTCTCAGACCAAACAATAGTCTAAATATTTAAAGAATAATTTAAAAGTAGGGAATATATCAAATAACCATCCAAATAATAATAAACAATCATTAAATGACTATAATAAGATATCTAATCATGGAAAGTGACTTTTTGTTCATAACTCCAACAGTCATTCCAATGAAGAGTGTCACTCTAGGAAGACTCTTCTTGCATAGTTTTGGACACTAGGTGGAAATAATACATATTTAAATAAAGGTAAGTAATGGAATATGAACCTAACACCATCATAAGTACCATAAACATCTCTACTATCCATATGGATACAAATGGAGCAAAAAAATATTTTGTTCTCAAATGTTGATCCAAAAATGGATCTTGTTTATACTTAGTCCTTTATGTGAACTAATTACACTATGCCCAATTATATGTAAAAATGAATATAAGCACGTATTTAATACATTTAATGTTAAATAATTTATTTCAAGTATAAAAATTAATGTGGGTATGATTTAGACACCTTCACATTGCTTAGGCAGGGATTTCTTTGTTCTTAAACTTCATGGTTTTCTCCAGAAGATGAAACTACCCATATTTGAAGGGTGTAAGTTAATAAACAATATTGGAAGCTACATAACCACCCATCCATAGAGTGATAAATCCATAACCACTAACATTTTTAGGTGTTAGTTGTTTACTATCCTCATTATAAATTATGGTGGTTCTATCACCTTTGACAATGTAAGGAAGGGGAATGATTGTAAACACTTACTCTCTTCATGGTGGTTTGTTCTAACTTATAAAAAAATTATATGGTGGATAGGGAATGTAAATGAGTATTGACAAAGAAAATAACACATCAAAGAGGTGGTGAATTTTTTTAAAATTGGATTCACATCAATAATTTCAAGTTTGAGTCTTGGTTTTAATTTACACATTGTTGTTAGTTGTCACATTTGGTTCAGATGTATGTGAGTTATATTAAGATATTTTTAAGTGCATAACTTTAATTATATATGAGTTTTTATAAGATTTAAATTGTGTATTCTATCCATGTAGGCCATTGGTATTACCTTGTATATAATTTGTACAACATAATGAAAAGGGTAGTGTGTTTTCTCAACTAGAGTTTTCCCACATTGAGTTTCTCTATGATAATCCTTGTGTCATATGTGTTTTTATCATTTATTGATCTTTTTTTATGTTATTTAAAATACTCATTTCCTTACCAAGCATGTATTAATTTATGTTTTCATATCACATTATTATAATCAAATTTATAGTGAGCTAAGTTTGTAGTATTTGTGTTGATGAAGTTGAGAGTGGAATCTCCACCTAGCTTACAAATAATATTGGTATTAGAGTTGATTTAGTTTTTAATATTTTTGTGTTGTGTGTGTTTGAGTAAATTACAAGTTTATGCCTATCACTAGATCTAGTAGTGCTAATAGTCAAGTTATATGTGTTCCCTATGAAGCAAGTATTTACATAAGGAAGTGGAAGTAAGAAATCAAAAGTATGGCCCATGATGATGAATAATATGCCCAAGGAGTTGAAGATAATTTTAAAAAGCTTTAAGGATTATCAAGCTTGACTGATTAGAGTCCATCTTGGGACTTATTATGAAAGAGCTTGGTTTTTCCATGGGAAAATTGAAATCAAACAAGGAGTACATCACAATATCCATGATAATAATGAAGAGAAACCCCATGCCAACCCAATCCATCTCTATTCAAGGTTGAGGCAAAAATTAAAATTCAACCTTATTAAAGAGATGTGAATGTAGAAAATATAACACATTGACTAGCCTAGTTTGAGGTATATTTTAGTTTGCATCAGATTAATTAAATACAAAACACTTATTTTGTAAGGTTAAAATTATATCATCATACTTTAAATTATTTTGAGATCAATGTTAACTCTTTAGCTTTTAATAAGCTTCCTCCTATTTGTAAGTAGGATGATTTTAATATGTTAATAAAGAATAAATTCTATCCTATTTGGTATGAGGAAGTAAGGTCCATGTATTGTAAATATCTTAGATAAAATCAAGGCCAAAGTATGTACGATTACACCAATGAGCTCTGAAAAAAAGCTGTTCAAATGTGCAAAGATATGGTAGACTATGATCTTTTGATGAAGTATCAGGGTAGATTCCATAGTCATTTAATGAGATCATTCCTCTTGTCTAAGCCTATAGATGTAGATGATTATTTTTATCAAGCTCTCTACTTAGAAATGGAAAAGAATAATCTCCATCTACCTCTCAAAACAAATCCAAGAAACAAAATGGCTCCAAGCAAAAGGGGAAATGTAAAGGGAAATGTAATTAAAATTATAATTTCATTTATAAAAATGATACTAAAGTGTATTTTTATTACTATAAATTGGATACTCATTTGATAAGTGTTGGAAGTTCCATCTATAATTTCATCCATTCAAAAACAATAAGAAGAAAAAGGTTATTTTTTTGCTTCATGGTGAAAATATTGGTTGCAGATCAAAGGTGCATGATAATTTGTGTTGTACCTCCATTAATAAATATGTATGTTTGGGTAGTAGTATTTCTCAAGATATTGAGCTTTATAAAATTTTCTATATTAAAATTAAGATGAAGAAAATAAAAGTGGAAGTTCTTTTTAATGCTTTCTCACAAGTAAATTTGATAAGTAAAGAGTTGGTATACAAATTGGTGTTTGAAACTTACAAACATCCAAGAACATATTCATTAGGTTGGATAAATAAAGGTATAGACATCAAGGTGACTCAATAATTCAAGGTTAATTTTTTTTATTAATGTTAATTTCATTAATGAAGTTATGGTGGATGTTGTTCCTCTTGATGTGTATGTAGTGTTCAACAACCCATACTTGTATATCTAGGATGCCATCGTCATGAAGAGAGCCAATTAATAACATTGGTAAAGGATGGTAAGAGCTACATCATTTTAACCTATGAATTAGATTCAAATATATCCTTGGAAAGTACATCTAAAGCCAAAAATATTATTAATGCTAGCAGGAAAAATGATTTTATTTTTTAAAGAGATATTCAAGATAAAGAGGATATGGTAAATAAAAATTCTTGTAGCATGTTTACTAATAAAAATTAGAAGCATATGGGAGAAATATTTCAAGGAATGTTTTTAGGATCTTATGGTGTTACCTCTAACTAAGTAAATTAAGCATGAAATTTATTTACTACCTAAAATTCTTCTTCCAAATACCATGTTATATAAGTAGTCCTTGAAGGATTCCAATGAGGTAAAAAAATAGCTACAATATTTAACCAATCAATGGGTAATTCATCTTAGTACTTCTCCATGTAATTTTCCTCTTATTTTAGTATCTAATAAATATGTAACATGAATATTGTGTGTTGATTATATAGAAGTTAATAATATAACCATCAATAATAGGTACCCTCTTCCACAGATTGATGAACTTCTTGATCAACTTCAGCATGCTAACTATTTTACTACATTTGATTTGAAATTTAGGTACCACCACATGCAGATTAAGGAGGACATTTGGAAAATAGTGTTTAGAATAAGATAAGGGTTATATGAGTGGTTGGTTCTACCTTTAAAGTTATGTAATACATTGGCTACCTTCATGCCATTGATGAATGAGGTAATGATAAATTTATTGATTCCTTTGTCATTGCATAGTTTTATGATATTCTTTTTTTAGTATAAATTTTGGTAAAAATGTTTATAATCTTAAATAAGATTTATAAGAGTTGAAGGAGTACAAGTTAGTGTTTAATGAGAATAAATGTGAGTTTTCCCAACAATCACTAGGATTTTTTAGACATGTGATTAGATATGGATAATTTAAGATTGATTAAAATAATGTAGAGGCCATCATGTTTGGCCAATTCCATCTAATTTTACTGAGACAAGAAGATTTATAGGTGTAGTCCAATACTTGAGGAAGTTCACTATTAACTTCTAATTTATATGCATACCTTGCACATCATTAAAATAGGACCTAAGAGTTTTAATTGAGGTAAGAATAAAGAATATGTATTTGAATTTTTCAAACATAAGATTAGACATGCTTTAATTTTAGATTTGCCTAGCTTGCACCTACCTTTTGAAGTAGAAATGGATTCTAGTCTTTATTTTATGGGGGTTATTTTTATTCGAGGAGGTAAGTGATGAGTGTCATTTAACTCTTCATTTAATCAATGTTCAATTGATGTCTTATCAACCAAGGCTAGTGTTCAAAAGCTATTTGTAGTAAGGTGTAGGATGGTAGATCCAGAAGTCTTCTTGTAGGGGTATTTAATGGTCCTATTCTAACTTTGAATAATGAAAGAAATATGTCATAGACTACTTGATTCACTCTTTTTCTTGAAAGTAAAATCATACTCCTATTGACACTTGCATGGAAATGGAGATGTTTAACTTAAAAAGGAATTTTACTTCACATGTTTACTATAAAACAAAACACACTTTGCTTAGAAAGGAAAAGACTTTAGAATAAGGAAATACATTTTGAATTGTGAATTTGTCTTGATGTTTTATGAATTAATGCAAACATTATCAAAATTTTGATTAGTTATAACAAAGAGTTAATATAACATAACATAAGCACCGTACATAATTTTTGGTTCCAAGGAGAGTGGGCCCTTCCTCCTCTCAGACTCAAGAACAAAGATTAATCAATGCTAGAAACTGAAGTGATAATTCATAAAACTAAAATGATTTCAATCTATCTAAAACCTATAATATTCTTGTATGTATCTTTCATCTATTATATATTTTTTATAAAAAAGTCTTAAATTTTATACTAATATAATCAACTCAAAATAGGATGAAAAGAGATAGGATTCCTTGGTTGATCTACTCATCCAAAAATAGGAGATTGGATTTCCAAGAGATCTAATTATTCTGATGAAATAGATATACTATCCTATAATAGTCCTAAGATCTGAATATATACAACTTTATCAAAAGTAAATCCTATAAAATAGCAGGTAGGTATTTTCCACATTTGACTCTAGCTGGAATTATTCTCTCTCATCTTATCTAACCACCAACTTCCTCATTTGTAGCTTTGTCTTTATATAATCCATGGAATTGACCCTATAGAGTCGGTAAGAACAAGCCTACAAAGTCCATAGAAACAAGCCTATAGAGTCCGTAGAAATAAGCCTATGGAGTCCATAGAAACAAGCCTTTAGAGTCCATAGAAACAAGCCTATGGAGTCCATAGAAACAAGCCATCTGTGTGAGTTCATAGTTCTATTAGATGGAGATCAAAATTGAACTTTCACTAAACATCATCTATGTCTTCTTCTTGAGCATTCTTCACAAAAAAAATCACTAAAACATGCTATGTATTAGATATTAATGACAAAGTAAAGGTTTAGTCTTTGGTTCAATATAAACAAGATAAATGTCTACTTTCTATGTAATAGCTATCTAACAATCTATGATTTACATAATATAATATCCTTAGAGAGATGAATTGAGGGAAATAACATGTCAATAATGAGCTATATTCTAAGCTCATCATCTCCCCCAGGCTTTACCTTTTGCAAGTCCCATTGAAAATATTCATTGGCATTCATAGCTTTGGCATCTACTTCCCACACTCTGACTCAAATCATAGTCATCAAATTCATCTGTTATATGCTTATCTAAATTTCTTGTAAACTCCTGATGTTCTTGAATCATCTATTTCCATATATTGAATTGTTCCTCTGATTGTAGAGCTCAACTCTACCATCTTGGAATAGGTATGATCAATAAAGGGGGTCTATATCTCATGCCAATCCATTTCTTTTCTCCCCTAGAGTTTATTACCTCTATTAAGATTTCCAAAATTGAGGTAGCTCTTCTCATACTCCATCTTAAGTTGTTTGGAGACATGACCTCTCATCTTATAAGAGACACTGAAAGTTGGTCCCACCTTTTCACACTTGTAGTCATCACTGAATCAAAACTCTATTTTGAAAATAAGTCAAAAGAAATAGAAAAATCATATAAATATTGTAAATAATAAGTTTTAACTTCATCTCTTAAAAAATCATAGTTAAAATTTTGTCTGATCAATCTGGGGATAAGAAAGGCTAGTCTGATACACAATCTTGTAGTCTGAGCATGATTTGTATACTCCTCAAATCTACATTTCCATGCTACTTGATTTTTGAATGTATAAATGCAATGCTCTCAGTTGAACTTCTCCTACATGAAGGTTTATCAAGAACTTATTATGCTCATGGTCTCCTAGGATCAAATCATGCAAATAAAATTCACAAAGCAAATCCTGCTGATCAAGTTCAACACTATAGAAAATTTCTAGAAATGTTGTTGGCTATTAAATATTGTAAGGAAGATGAAAAGAGATGCCCAGAAGCTACCATCTATAAAATTGTTCAAATAAAAACAAAATATATGTAGGAGAAGGATTCCTACATGCCAAAAGAGATTCCCCTAATTTGCATGTATCCTACAAATTTTCTTCTAAATTTTGGACCTTAGCTTCTAAATTCTTTCTTTTCATTTTGCAATATTTTGTTTGAAGAATTTAAAATTTTATTTTTATATTTAAGTATGGAATATTATTCGTCAATTTTATTTAGCATTTTCAAGGTAGGAATACCTAGACAACTTGTTTGACAACTTCAATCAACAATTACCTTATGAGGAGAAGGTGCAACATTAGAAAGTGCTTTGGAAGAGTTTACCAAACTCTACAATATCCTATTCTCCTTATTTAGATTTTATACATATATCTAGAGGTCTATTTGTTCACTTTCATTTTTATTTATTATTTATTCTAATCTGTGAACTTTTGCTACATGATTGGTAGATGTTGTGTCCAATTTTTGTATCAACAATGAGTTGAGATGATCCTTATGCTGCAATTGACTGATCAAGTCAGTGATGTTAATTGTTTATTGTTGCTCTATATCTTGATATTGAGAAAGATTCAAGGTTAATTGCATAACAAGATCATTCAGATTAGATGACTCTCCTTTCACATTTGTGCATACAATATTTCATTTATTCATTACAGTTTCAATTGATACATGTGGTTGTCCCACCATACTTGATTCCTCTATCATGAGTGGCTCTTCTCCTAGAATTGGATCCTCTATTATGATTAGAGAATTCCTTTTGAAAAGAGTTTCTTCAACATTTGTAGTTTTAGGGATACTTTAATGTATGGGTGAATGAGATACCTTTTTAAGACTATCTAGAATGTCTGCAACCTCTTGTTCATCTTCATCTGTCAAAATTAACCTTCTCCTTCTTTTGGTCACTCTTTGAGCTACACCTAGTTGTGTTTATTTTTCAATCATCAAACCCTCAGCCTTCTCAATTTTTGTAGCAACCTTTCATTTCAATTTTCTTCTTCCTGACAAAGGAATTGGTTGCACTACAAAGTCCTGAGGTTCTTTTGAGGACCTTGAAACTATAGGGATCTGAGACCTTGTGATTCTTCTTAAAGAAGAAGAAGGGATTTTTGTTGAGACTATAGTCTATGATTTCTTCTTTGGAGTTATTTTCTCAACTGATGTAGTCAATGGAGATGAATGTTCCTATGGTAAATTTGAGGTTTCTTGTGTAGGCAAATTTGGAATACTATTATGAAATTCTTCCCAGACCTCTTGTCCTTGCTAAAGGAAGTGATGTTGGATAATTAGGTGAATAAGACCATGGTGCCTAAGAGTAGCATTAAGAGTTTAGTCATAATTTAAAGGGCACCATATAAGAAGGATGGGAGGTTAATCTTGTAATGAGGGTTTTACCTCCCATGCTTAAGGTGTATTAATATTTTCATGGCATCTCATCCTAAAAGACTATTTTGCCCCTCAAAAATGATATACTTGAGTATCCAATTAGCTACAGATTTCCAAGGTTCAAGAAGTGAATTTCTATGAATCCCTTTTGATTTTTCCTTAGAATCTATTAGACATGAAGTCCTAGTCTACTCATTACCATTAAATTGAATAATTACATCACTAAATGGAATTTTATTTTCTCTCTCATTCCCTCATCTGGAACTTGTATGATTTAACTTATAATTTGAGTTGAAATAGGAATAACAATGCCTTTAACAACTGAAAACTCTAGGGTGAGATTAGTGATGAATCCTCTTACCATTATTTCATGGAAACCTTGGAACTTTTAAATTAAAGGTATCTAGCTATTTTCTCTAAATACTACCACCAAAGCTTTGTCTTTGTGAAACTTTGCTACATTATTTAACTTTGATCTTCTTTTTTGTCCCATTTATACTTGGATTTATAGACAACTCTATTTATTTAACTCAGATTAGGGTTTAGACCAACTTTTATTGAAATTTGTAGGAAATAATCATTGAGGGTCTATATAAATGAAATGTTTTGTATGAAACTCCATAGCTTCATGAGTTCATAGTTTGATATGATTACTTTATATAGTTCAACATTGCATGTTTCTACGGAGTGTGCTCACCATTTTGTCAATTTATTACAAATGGGATGAAATGATGATGTGGCACTTTGATGGTGACTATGATTTATCATTTCATTTAGAACCCCTTTATGATGTTCCACCATTATAATTATTGATGACATAATTGATTGTACCAAAGCTACACACTTATCGATACACCTTTGGCAGCTTATTTGCATGCTTATCCATTATGGTATGTGTCATGTCATTCCATTTCAGAAGGCTCCAGTTTGGTTCATCTCTATAGAATAAATATTAATTAAATCAAAGATAATTGGTTAACTAAACATAAATAAATATATTAAATGTCTCAATTAATTTTGACCTTAGATGTATTCTTTGCTCACCATTTATCTTGCACAAATATGTTTGCATGGATTAGTCAATAGGTGTTGAAAGAATAACTTTTATTGCATGGATAAAACTAATAATAGTGAAATGATGAGATTCTCTTTTTTTTAAATTTGTTTATATATATTTATTTTTTGCCCTTTGGCTAACCATTGTTGGTTTTCTAACCAAAGCCCTTTTTGCAATGCATGGCTAGCCAACAAGTTGGTTTTTTGGGCATGCATTGTTAATAGTGTCCCTGGAAGGATTTTCACTATTGAATTTTGTTTTTTTAAGATCATCAAGGAGAAATTTCTCTGGAAGAAATAGAGTCATCCAAAAAGTCTACTTGATCTTTTACCTTTTGAACAAATTCTTCTTTATTGAGAGGTTTTTGATAAAGCTTCAATCTATGTCCATTGACTAACAAAGATGTTCTATTGTTATCAATATGTATTAGCTTAATAAAACCATTTTCAAAGACCTCCTCAATATAATAAGGTCCCAACTACCTCTTTTGTAGTTTTCCTTTAAACTATTGAAATTTGAAATCAAATAATAGTGCCCAATCTCCATTCTGAAACTTCCATTGCTTGATTTGTGAATCATGCCAAACTTTTATTTGATGTTTTACTAATTTAGTTCTTTGTAGTGTTTCCATCCTCATCTCATCAGGTTGATTAAGTTATAAGATTCTTATTTTATGTATTTATTCTAATCAAATTCCTACTTCTATAGTTATTTTCAAAGTTTGTAATTCAAATTTAATAGAGAATAAGGGCTTCTTACCATAAACCAATTCATAAGGTGAAAATTTAGTTGTTGTTTTTCAAGTATTATTATAGGCCCAAACAGCTTCTGGTACCTTATCTACCCAATATTTTTTGATAGAATTCACAATCTTGGTTAAAATGGTTTCCATTTCTCTATTGGTGACTTCAACTTGCCCATTAGTCTGTGGATGGTATAGATATGTTTTTCTATGTTGAGTTTGATATACTTGCATGAAGTGATTTATCATGTTTGACATTAAATGTGGTCCTTAATTTAAGACTATCTCCCTTGGAGCACCAAATATTTGCATGATTTTTAAATATAAAAAATCAGCTACCGTCTCTTCTCTTGCATGAGTTAATACTTCTACTTCTGCTCACTTGGTCACATAGTTTGTACATACTAGGAGATATTCTTTTCCTCTAGAAAGAGGATCCATATTAACTATAAAATCAATTCCCAATTTCTCAAATGGTTCTAAAACCAATTGAGGATGAGGGTGTAGAGACATCTCTATTAAAAGAGTAGGCTATCCAATTCTCTGACAAGCATCATAGTGTCTGACATATCTTTTTGCTTGCTGATGAAGGTGAGGTTAATAATATCCTAATCCTAAGATTTTGTGTATGGTTTTTTGAGCTAAGTAATGACCTCCTCCTAGTTCATCATGACAATATATGATGATATCATAAGCTTCAACATTTGTCACACACCTACGAAACACATGGTCAGGTCCATGTTTGAATAGCATTATGTTAATCCATTTAAAAGAAGAACTTTCTTTGATTAAATGTTTCTTTTTTTTGTGAGAATTATAGAGGAAACTTCCTTGTGGTGAGATGATTGGCTATATCAACAAACTATGGATATTTTGATGAAATAGCAAATAGTTTTTCTTCTAGAAAGTCATCTTCCACTAGTTCTTCCTCACTTGTACTGTTCATTCTTGACAAGAAATCAGCAACCACATTAGACTTCCCTGGTTTATCTATAATAGTAACATCAAATTATTGTAAGAGTAACAACCATTTAATAATCCTACCTCCCATAATTGGTTTGTTACTAAGATATCTAATAGCTAAATGGTCTATATAGACAAATACCTTGTAGCCAATTATGTAGTGTCTAAATTTTTTAATTGCATAGACTATAGTTAGGAATTATTTCTCAGTTATGGTGTAGTTTATTTTATCAAGTGTCATGTTTTTTCTAATATAATATATATCATACATATTATCCTCTTCATCCTTTTATCCAAGGACTGCTCCTATTGCTATATTGGAAGCATCTATGTATATATAGAATGGTTGAGTCTAATCTAGTCCTCTCAATATTGGAGTAGTAATGAGTTTAGCTTTTATGGTCTCAAAGGCTTGCTAGAAACTATCACTCCATTTGAATGTACTATATTTTGTAAGCAAGGCAAACATAGGGGTAGTTATTTGGCTAAAATTATCTATGAAGCATCTTTAGTAACTAGCATGTCCTAAAAAACTCTTGATTTTAGTTTGTGTTTATGTGATGGGTAAGTTGAATATTATTTCAACCTTCTTTGGATATACTTGAATGCCTTTTGTATAAATATGGTGTTCCATCACTATTCCTTCATCCATCATCAACAAACATTTCTCATGGCTCAAAGATAATTGATGTTATTCACATCTGATCAATACTTTTCCCAAGTTGGTAAGAGCCTCTTCATAAGTTCCACCATGAATGGTGAAATCATCCATATATACTTCTAAACAATCATTTGTAAGTTTAGAGAATATTACTAGAACTTCTCTTTGGAAGGTTACTAGAGCATTACAGAGTCCAAATGGGAGTACTCAATAAGGAAAAGTTCCCCAAGGTAGGTAAATGTAGTTTTATCTTGATCTTCAGCTACCACCATTATCTGGTTATACCCACTAAAACCATCTAGGAAAGAAAAATATATTTTTCCTACCAAGTTGTTAAGAACTCGATCAATGAAAGGTAGAGGAAAATAATCTTGTAGTGTTGCTTTGTTCAATTCTCTATAATCTACACATACCCTTAATTTTCCATTTCTCTGGGGAATAATTACTCGGGTGAAACGCATTGGCTATCTAAGATGGGGTAAATAAACCCAACGTCCAACAATTTTTAGATCTCTATTTTGACTATTTATTTTAATGGTGGGTTTATTCTTTTTTGTGGTTATCTGACCAATTTGATAGATTCCTTGTAAATGTGATGAGTGCATATGATAGGGTGAATTCCCTTCATGTTAGTATAATCCTAAGCAAAAGCCCGAGTATGTCTTTCTAGTACTTTAAAGAGTTGATCTTCCTCTTCATTTATTAACCAACCAGTGATGCTCAAAATCTTTCCAAGTAATACTATGATTAGTTTTTTGCCTGGGTAGTTGGATTCTATTTTCTTGAATTCACTAATAAATGATTTTAGATGATATGGATGAGGAAGTAGCTTATTAAACATGGTTACATTATTAACAAACTCTTCTCCAGGAGGAATCAGTCTTGCTAAAGAACAATGGAATGCATCTATATAATGAGTTTTCTATTGTTCTGCCAATTTCCACACACTTTCTTGAATCAGTTCATGGTCATATGGTGAGGAAACAATAGAATAAGTGGTAGTTTTATAATATTCTATCTAACCCAAGAATCCTAAACTAAGGAAATCTGTAGTTTCTAGACTGGTAGAGTCCATAGCTTTAAGACTGACAAAGTCTGTAGCTTTTGGACTAGTAGAGTCCATAGCTTTCAGACTGGAAGAGTCCATAGATTATAGTTATATGTCTCCATTTAATTATTCCAAGTGTTTTTTAACTATGATAATAGCTAATGAGGAAATGTTGTTTGATGCGTTATTTGATTCATCCACCCAAAGTTCTTCTATGTGATTTGTTGATGGTTTTGTAGGAGGATACAAAGAGATGCATTTGGATTTTAACCTATTATAAATGTTCATGTCTCCTAACCTTCAATCAATTAATGCTACTATATTAGCCAACCATAGCCTACCTAGGATTATGGGATATCCTAAATTCTATGTTTTAGGTTGCAAGACCATGAAATCTACTAGATATTCCCAAGACTCTATTAGTACTTAAACATTTTCTATAGTCTCTTCTGGTTTAGTTATAGATTGGTCCACCACTTGAATAATGATAGTTATAGGTTGAATTATCATAAGAGATAATGTATGGAGAGTATTATTTGTCATAACATTAATTTTTACTCCCAAATCTACCAAGATGTTAAGAATTTCTTTACCTCTGATTGTGACTATGATCACTGGGCTTCCTGGATCTACATATTTTAGAACTAATAGTTTTCCTACTAATAAATCAGCAACTTTTCCATAAACATAAATGGTTCTTGGATATTTTTATTTCCTCCCATGTGTCTTAATACAAAGGTTTTTGATGATCTTGTTCAATTAAGGTATATCCCTGATAGCTTGTAGTAGGGGTATCTCAATATTGATCTTTTACAACTCATAGACCAAGTTTGACTCTAGTTTAATATCAATTTCTCTTAATATTTTAGGAAAAGGAACTACTAGTGTAGTAGTGTTTTCTTTGTTTGCTTCAGGGCTCATTTTGATTTTAGCTTCTCTAGTGTTTAAATGAGATGATTCTATTATTTATTTTTCATCGTGTATCTCAGAAATGATAACTGGAGGTTTTTATATAGTTTTCCTTGATCTTAAATCTATGTCTAAATAATCCATAGCTCTAATATTCATTGCCTATTCCTGTTCATTAACATAAATAGCTGTTATTTGTTTATTTTTTGGATTTTTTATTGGTTGTGTAGGCATTGAGGGTTGATTGATTTGTCCTTGTTGCTAAATAAATTGGGGTATCATTATAGTTTGTTGTTGAAGTGGTCTTCTTGGTTGGGTGAATTATTGTTGTGGGTTCCACTATGGATTCCATTGTTGATACTATTGTGGGATCCATTATTTTTGTGGTACCCATTATTAATGTGGCTATGGCTATGGCACCATCCATGGGGGTGTTAGCATCCAATCTTGTCCTACCCATGGATTTTGGATTGATGGAATTTGGGGTTGATTCCAAAAAGGTGAAGGAACTAAAACATTCCATGGTGTCATCCATAGATTAACTGGGTTTCTTACATTAAACTATTCTTGAGCCTAGTTTTGTGGGGCAAAGTTTTGTCTCTAGATATAATTTACTTCTTCAGTGGACTAGACTTATGTTTTCATTTGATTTTTTAAAATAAGTAAAAGGGTGCAATTTTTGGTATCATGATCTGTTGCATCACAGATTTCACATGATGAAACATTGGTTTATCTAGGGGGTAGTCTCTAAGGGAATATTTTTGTCTACACTTAGGATAGTAGATTGATAAGGGTTATATTTTATTTGCCTTAGCTTGAAGGCCATCCAAAGTATTATATAATGTAACTAGAATATCCATCTTTAGATTGGAAAATTCTTCCATTAGATTACCCACTTCATTAGATTTCCCAAACCTTCCTCTCTTAATTATGGGTTTTGTTCAAGAGTAGTTAGTAAAAAGCTCAAAATTTTGATCAAAAGCCAACTTATTTATATCTCCACCTCCCATTAGATTTAAGGCATCTCTAGTATCTTTGTCCAACCCTTTTAAGAAAACCAGTTTTTGAACTTCTTCATTGAGTGGATAATTACTTCTTTTATGAGTGAACATGAATCTATCCAAATACTCCTTTAAAGATTCATCCTCATTTTGTTTGATTTTGAATAAATCCTCTTTTCTTTCTCACACTCAGCAGTAATCTTGATACTTGTTTAAGAATTCTATCTCCATGTCATCCCATGTTCTAATAG
Source organism: Torreya grandis (assembly GCA_037957365.1). Lineage (NCBI taxonomy): Eukaryota > Viridiplantae > Streptophyta > Pinopsida > Cupressales > Taxaceae > Torreya > Torreya grandis. The sequence goes on along the minus strand of JARHVA010001262.1, from coordinate 2,467,476 downwards.
AATTGCCAAGTAAAACCATGACCCATCTCATAGCTGCATCTTTAAGTGTAGAGGGAAATAGTTTTAATTTTTATTTATCTATTATGTACTCATAGGTTTGACATAGCACCTTAAACTCAAATAGGAATTGATCAGGATCTTCTGTAGATATTCCCAAGAAATTTGATAGATTTTTTGGTGAAATATTTTTCATGGAAGTTTGATCATTATGATCTACAATAATAGGAAAGAAAAAAGTCCTTCCTAGTTGTGTAAGTTGTTGATTTCATGGATTTTGTTGAAGAGCCATATTTTCTTCTTCTAATGATGTTCCAAAGATGGGATGATCTTTCCAATGAATATTTGTGGTACTAGTTATGGGTTGTTCAAAGTTATTAAAATTTTCTTCAGTTATATATTTTTGAAATGCTTCTTCTAAGTCCTTGGAAATTTCTAAATAATGTCTTCTTACAAGAGATTGATCCTGAGGAATTTTTCCTACGGGGCTTGCTTATAACAATGGCCTAGTTTCTATCCAAGTTTCTAAAGATTTTTGTAGATAATTTTTACTCATAACTTCTAGTTCACTACTTGAAGATGTTGAAGGAGTTTCAACTTGTGTTTTTGGTGGAAATTTTAGAATGAATCATCCTTTAGAGTCTCTAGGATGGTACATCAATTTATTGAATTTTTATGGTTTTTACATTTTTTTACTCTAGACCAATAATTATTACCTTACTAACACCTTGTTCCCCAAAAATAGTGCCAAAAATGATGAGTGTCATTTAACTCTTCATTTAATCAATATTCAATTGATTTCTTATCAACCAAGGCTAGTGTCCAAAGCTATCTGCAGTAAGGTGTAGGATGGTAGATCTAGAATTCTACTTGTGGGGGTGTTTAATGGTCCCATTCTAACTTTGAATAATGAAATAAATGTGTCCTAAACTACTTGATTCACTTTTTTGTTAAAAAGGAAAAGATGTAACTATTTAATAAAATAAATCTACTCTTTTGCTTGAAAGTAAAATCATACTCATATTTATGGTTGTGTGGAAATGGAGATGTTTAACTTAAAAATAAAAGTTGCTTCACACATTTGCTGTAAAATAAAACACACTTTTCTTAGAAAGGAAATGACTTTGGAATAAGGAAATGCCTTTTGAATTGTGAATTTTTTTTGATATTTTATGAATGAATGCAAACATTATAAAAATTCTACATAGTTCTAACAAAGAGTTAATATAACATAACATAAGTACCATACATAATTACTAGTTCCAAGGAGAGTGGGCCCTTGCTCCTCTTAGACTCAGGAACAAAGATTAATTAATGCTGAAAACTAAAGTGATAATTCATAAAACTAAAATGATTACAATCTGTCTAAAACTTGTAATATGCTTATACATATCTTTCATCTATTATATATTTTTTATACAAAAAGTCTTACATTTTATACTAATATAACCAACTCAAAATAGGATACAAAGAGATAGGATTCCTTGGTTGATCCACTCATCAAAAAATAGGAGATTGGATTTCCAAGAGATCTAATTATTTTGATGAAATAGATATAATATCCTATAATAGTCTTAAGATTTGAATATATACAACTTTATCAAAAGAAAATACTACAAAATAGTAGGTGGGTATTTTCTACATTTGACTCTAGTTTGAATGATTCTCTCTCATCTTATCTAGCTGATAGCTTCACCATTTGTAGTTTTCTCTTTATAGAATCCATATAATTGACCCTAGAGAGTTGGTAGGAATGAGCATGTAGAGTCCATAGAAATAAGCCTATGGAGTTTGTAGAAATAAGCCTATAGGTTCCATAGAAACAACCCTATGGAGTTTGTAGAAAAAATCTTATGGAGTCCATAGAAACAAGTCATCTGTGTGAGTTCATAGTTCTGTTGGATGGAAATCAAAATTGAACTTTCACTATACATCACCTATGTCTTCTTCCTGAGCATTCTTCACAACAAAAATCACTAAAACATGTTATGTATTAGACATCAATGACAAAGTAAAGGTTTAGTCTTTGGTTCAATATAAACAAGACAAATATCTACTTTTCATGTAATATCTATCTAACAATCTATGATTTGCATAAGATAATATCCTTAGAGAGATGAATTGAGGGAAATAACATGTCAATAATGAGCCATATTTTGAGCTCATCAATAATTTGGTACACTACTATTTTAATTTATTTCATGGTGAAATATTTAATTATTTGAATTATTAGTTTGGGAGGTAAGCATTTGATTAAGTGTTTATAATAGGATTAGTTAGTTTGGGAAACATATTGACTAGTGTTCGTAACATCTGATGTATTAGTATTAGTAATAATATCTTGAGTTATAATATGAGTAGTAGCATGTGATGCACTAGTGTTATGAGTAGCATTAGTGGCAAAATAAGCACTAGTGGTATGCTAATCATTGGTATCAAAAGATACACTAATGTCATGGTTATTGGGATGGGTCTTTTAAAGAGGCCCACTAGAAGTTGAACCCACCATGTTAATATAAATATGTGGCATGGAGGTTGAATAAGTCATAGAAGAAGATGTCATGGTATGTGAAGGAGACATAAGAGTAGGAAAATGTTGAGATGCAAATATAGTGGCTCCCCCAAATCCATGAGAAAAGGTGGAGGAAGGTGAACAAGGTTCTTCTATATGAGGAACTATCATGAGATTATAAATGGTTGAAGGGTCTTTTCCTCTATGTTGATGGAATTCATTGATGAATAAGATCATTTCAGTTGTGTACTCTAAATCACACTCATATTATAGAGATAAAAAATGATTGAAAATTGAGGATGAATGAAGATGAGTCTCATAATTGGTAATGTGAGTGGAAACATGGACATTTATTTCATCCATGGTGGTTGCCACAAGTTATGTCTTGGGAAACCTATTAGGATTGGCAAAAATCATAATGTTTATCTTATTTAATTTTATATTATCCTCAAATATAAATTCATGATGAATAAAAAAGGATAAAAACTTGATATAAAAGAGGATCAATTGGTAAGATATAGAATCAAACCAATACGTGGTATTCTATAAGATAGGAAACAAAATATGGAATAAAGAACACCATCATACAAGTTAACTATGTAATCTAAAGAGAAACTAAATAGATTTAAAATATACATAGTCATATAGGTTGACTATGTACTCTATATGGAGAAAATGAACATGTTAAATAGATACATATTCATATAGGTTGACTGTATACTAAAGGTAAGTAAAAATAACAATTTTTAAGAGACTATGTTGATAAGGATGATTGTGTTTTAAAAATTATTTATTTCTTTCCAATATAATAGCTAAACAAATATAATGAATCACACAAGTAATCAGATCAATGTGTTTGATATAATTATATCACATATCACAAACCTTACACTAATGTTGGCTAGTACAAGTTTTGTAATACAAAATACAATGATCAAAGAGCAAGCAGTAAAACTTGAATGGAAAAGCTAGGCTAAGTGGTCATTCATGAGTGTTGTTAAGTTATAATAAATTTTAAAATAAATTTAATAGGGAGTTAGCTATAATAAATAACTAGAAAGTAATCTATGTATAGTTTCATGTAGTTGAGGCTAAAAGGGATCTATATTGGTGATATTACTAGCTTGGTATTGGGACCTAGCCCCTCACTTCACAATCCTAAATTAATAAGGGTGTCAAGTGCTCTTTCTAATATATACCATCAATCACATTTTTATACTTGGATAGAAAACCAAGTTGACTTCCCCCTTGGTGATGAAATCCAAGTAGGTAGGCGTTAGAAAGAAAAATGTTTAATGCTTTTTAATGTTAAGTGATTTGGAAGTGTGTGAAAAAGAGAAAAATAGTGTGACTAAATTGGTAAATTAAAAACCACATAATTAGTCTAAGTTTGTTACTCTAAGCATGCAATAAACTAAAATTAAAAGTGAATTAATTAATAGAAAATTAGGTTAATTTGTTTTACTATAAAGTGTATAGAATTAGTTCAGATAACATTATATGCAAATAATATAGAACAGAGTCAATAGGGTTGATATTGTTCTATGGAATCAAGATCTGAAAGACACAGTCAAATAGGTTGACTATGTCTTCTAGAGATAAGATAGGTTATATAACTATGTCATGCTAGTTGACCTAATTTGTTGTAGGGTTGTAGTTATATAGATTGTAAACTTGTGAAAATTAAGACTGTAAATGAAGAATAAAAATGATAGAGAATGTAAAAATGAACCTTCATGATTTTGAATATGTTTAGTTTGAAAATTGTATCTTGTGTTTCTCAAATGCTAATTTTTATATTCTAAAAATAGAGTTGACTAGGTTTATGCAATTTATAAAACCTATGTACTAAAAATAATCTATGAATAGAGTTGACTAGGTTGACGAAGTTTACAAACCTATATTTTGAAAAAGAGAATTGTGAACATATTTGAATGGAATGATGAAGTTTTTAATCCTATGATTAAAGAAGAGAATACAGTCAAGATGGTCAATCCTATCACCTATATTTGAAGAATACCTACATAAAGATAATAGAGTCAATTTGGAGTGACTGTGTGTTAAACCTATGCATAAATTGTTAGACTATAGTAATAAGTTTGATATAATACTAAAAAATAAAAAATATACAATATGATAATAAAATGAATGCATGAAATAAAAACAACAAGGGTTAGATTCACTTCAAGTTCACTAGAATGTATATAAGGGAAAATGTAATTCATCTAAAAATTAATCCTAGCTCAAAGAGGATAAATCATACTTACATTTCTACTTGTTGGTACATTTAGATAATCAGGTCATGACTAAGATGGATCTGCTAGAGCTAACCAATGGGTCCCTTACCATAATAATATTAGTAGAGAGGGCCCCAAAGACTTTAGTCAATAAATGGCATGAAATAACCCTAGCTAGGTCTTATGCTTTCTATATTCATAAAGTAAATGCAAATTAAATTAAATTCTAACCTAGTGCTAACTAAATCTTGTGACACAAAATGGGGTTAATAAACATAAAAAATTAAAAATGCATAAAATATCTATACTTAAACCAATGTATAGGAAATCCTAATTCATGAGAGAGAAGAATATAAGCTAATAAAATAAAATATATCTACTTTAAAAAAAGAGGAACAAAGTTAGGAAAACTTAAATTTGAATACAAACCCACTGAGCCTCAATATCTCCCTTGACTAGGGTGATTCTTAAGAGGTTGTTTTGGTATGTAAGGATAACAAGGATAGGTCATATTTAGGCTACACGATGTCTCTATGCATCTAAAAGACTTATCCATAAGATAAGATCTGTATGTTCAATTATAGTATTGAAACCCTAAGTAATGTTCCTCAGGTAGATGGTGGATAAGTAAATTTACAATATATGATGTTATTTTTCTTATCTTCCTAAAAAATGTCAAAAATGGATGTGTATATAGAGATGAATCTAACCCTAGACCCATCTAAAAGTTTAGTTAACAGAGTCAGCCCAATCAAGCCTATATCATTAATTCATAAAATCAAATCAGGTCCCAAACTAGGTTGACCAAGGCCAATAGAGTATCATAACATGAAAATATAATTCAAGGAAAAGGTTGGCCTAGGTTGACTTTATTCGATAAATGTCAAAAATGGTTTTTGGCTTAGATAGGGGATGAATAAGGTGGTGAATTACTTGGAGGAATGTGTAAGGGAAGAGATAAAGATTAAAGAAGTGTATAGGAGATATTTTTGTATATTTCAAGTTGTGTTATAGGGGATAACAATATTGTGAAGCACCAATAGTCTACCCAACCCTTTCTTGGTGTACCCTTTAAGGTATGCACTTAGAAAGATAGAGACTCGATAGGTTCATGTAAGATAAAAAACAACATTAATTGATAAATTTTTGAAAATATTATTTGTATACAATTCCATGGTTCAATATTTAAGTGATTTACATATGATATCAAATTATATGCATTGGTCAACTTCTAGGAATGGGAATTGGCTAACCCTATAGCTTAAAGGGGTCATAATCTATGTTTTAAATTTACTTCTTAGTCATGTTGAAGGCACTCAAAGCATGTATGGTTAGTTACTTGTAATGTCATATTTGAATATTTTATTATCAACCTTTGAGTGAATTATTACATTAAAAAGATGTTTTCCATGTTGTCTTTACTCTACAAATTTGGTGCCTTGGTACATTTTTTTTGCAGATACATGTTTTGAAAAATGTTTTAGTAATGCGAGATGTGCCCAGGGACATCAAAATTAAGCTAAAAAAATAACCATTTGGGTTTAAATTATCCTAATGTTGATCAAAAATCCAATGGCATGCATTTAATCATATAGTGAATATCTAATGGTATGAGAAAAAGTCAAAAAGTGCTCAGATCAAGATTGATGGTGCATGTTCCTATGTAAAAGTTGAGATCAATGATCCAAATTTAAATAATGGGACCTAAGATTAATGGTATGAATTGATCCATGTAAATAAGATCTAATGGAGTGAGTTTAATCATGCACTCAAAGAACAATGGTTGATGTTTGATCAAATCAAAGATCCAATGGTGAGCGGTAACCTGATGACATCAGTGGGTTCCAAAGATCTAATATAGCATTTTTAATCATGCACTCAAAGATAAATGGTGAGCTCAAAGTCAAAAAGGTATAATATCTTAAAATTAAACACATCAATGGCAAGTGGTATGATCATGAAAAATAATCATATCAATGGTATGCACTCGATCAAGCAGAAGGAGATTAATGGGATGCATTAAATTTATCTAAATAGATATATGGTGTGCATAAGGTCAAAATGTCAATTAGATCATAATAAACATGAGTTTGACATGGGATGCAAGTGCAGGAGTACATGAAACTAACAAAAAATCCATACAAATCACATGGTGGTGATAAATGTCTCAATATATAAAGCTTAGGTCAAAGATCAATGGATAGTGTTAAAAACAAACTTTTGGGAGTAAATGAGATATATGATTTAATTGAGCTTCTAGTAACGAGTATATTTTGTGAAGGACCCTGATTAGTTAAGAGCTATTAAAATATCATGAATGCAAGGAGAAGTGGGAGAAGGAATGATGTGACTGTTGTAACTATTTTTTGAGGTGGGCCTGACCAATTAAGAGTTTTCAAGGAACGTAAAGATAGGGTGTTTGTAAATATTATTCTAAGTGGAGTTGAGCTCATTAATGAACCCTTAAATTCCAAAATTTTCCCACTCTAGATTTTATTTTTCTTATAAATGAAAGATTGAGCTCTAGATTATGATCCCTCAATTGGCTATAGAAAACCTATGCTAAAATCACTTTTTTAACTCTTTGAAGCAATATAAGACAATTTTAGATTCTAGTTTAATTCTAAGTGTAATTTCTTGAATCTTGATTTATAGAATGTATGTCATTTATTCATCATTTGTAGTTTCTTCATGTACCTTTCTTTAATACTGTTAGTTTCTTGTAGGTTATTTGAAGTGTTAGCTAGTGAGGTTTCTCTTGAAGTGTCATAAGTCCATAGTGTCTTACATAAAACTATCTCTTTATATCCTTAAATTTGTATGTCTCTTTTCAAATTTCATACAAAATACTCATGTTTGGAACCTTGTCATAGAATCTAATCAGCCCTGATCCCCATTAGATTCATTAGTAGTCATGAAACTGTCCAAGATGATAGTGGATCATTAAACATTTTGTGCATCACCACACATAAAGTAGGTTTTCATTCATGTATTTTCTCCCCTTTTCATCCAAATAGATTAATTTATAAGAAGAGAGATTCAAATTTTCATATCTAAGGAGTTAGTCTCATTAAAAACCCTAGAGGTCTGACCTAAGATTAGGTGACCCATAACCTAGGGTCATTCCCATGTTGGACTAGGTTTGAGTAAGATGACCTAAAAAATCCTTTGCTCAGCTAGGGTACATCCTAAGTCTCCAAAAAAAATTGAATGCATAGTGGGACCTCAATCAAGTAAAATGGAAATTATTTTGGGATAGATTGATAGTGTGGAAGGACATTTGAAAGTTTTGGAAAAGTCATTAGTAGATTGGAGGACAAATTTATGTACCAAATCTCTACTAGGTCTACTTCAAAAGGTAAACAATTTTAGTTCATTGAATTTACTTTAGATATTTCAAGGAAGAAGAGGGTACCTACTTCAAACCCCAACCTATCACCCCCTAATTCTCCCACATCTCTAAAATATAAAAAATCTTCTCATACTTAATCCACTAAAAGGCCACCAAAGTAAATGTAGATGGAAAGGGCTAAGATGTAAGATTTTTAACCCTTCAATGGTGGCATCCCTCTTAACCTTCAAAAACATGATCATATCCCTACTACCTCTTTTAAAAGTTTACCATACTTTACAAGATAAAATTATACCACTCCCATGGAGCACATAGCTGACATTAAAAATCTTTGCTTAGTGCATAACATTACATAATATAATATATCTATGAGACCACTAGCCACATATTTGAAAAGCCAAGCCCTGTAATAGTATAAGGGTCTAGATCTTGCCTCAATCAATTTTGAGGATATAAGTGACCATGTGTCACTTGTTAAAAAATTCACCTCAATCAAAAGGGCATCCCAATAATCTATGGTTGATTTAAACTATAGATCCCAAAAAACTTTGGATAGGATCCTTGTCATCATTAAGCCCATACCCAATTAAGATTTTCCTTACTATTTGAGAGCATCAAATTTAGACATTGCAGTCATGATCTAATCTATGTGTGGGATAACTCTACTTTAGGCTTATGAGATATCTATAAAGGCAAAAAATTGTTTGATACAAGAAAAGAAATTCATGCCAAGACCTCTCATACCACTTTTTCATGAGTTTCAGCCAACCCCATCTACCATTGCTCCATTTCCCACTCCACACAATCAAGCTCAACCTGATGATAGTCAAGTGGATAAATTTACAAAGATTGAAAACTTGTTGAAAACACAAAATAATAAGCTAGTAGCCATAGAGAGATAGAAACAAACTTCATATAGACCATACCAAGGTCCTTTCCAAATATCCTACTCAATCTTATAATGGACCACCTTATCCATCAAATAAATAATCCCAAGGCCAAATTACTCAAGGTAAATCTCATAATGGATACATTCTCATAGCTATAATTAGATCAAGAGCCTAGGTCCCCATAAAAAACAACCTTGCTCAATAGGGTGAATGACAATCATGGGGGAATTCCAATGAGATGGTAATGATTACAAGTGGAGAAATGTATCAGGACCCTATTTGGAATCATGTTCCTTCATTCCAAGTCCATGACACAATGCGTCCTCCACCACAAGGGCCCTCAATGAATTAGGATAACATTGCATGCCATAACATCATGAGAAGCTCAAATTCAATAATAAGGAAACATGGATAAGGCTCCAGCTAACACATTTTCATAAACTTTCAAGAAGGGGAGCATATGTCTGAGCATGTAGTAGTAAACATGGGGTAGACTACACAAAGGGTATATAAGCTATTTTCTCCCCAAACATGGGTTAAGAGGAGGATGTTGGATGACAATTTGGGGTAGCCTAAGGATTTTTCAACATCTCTACAAGCCTGCCAACATCCTACCCCTTTAAATTTAATTGTTAAATCTCTTATAACTAAACAATTACCTCAGCATCATGGGTAATAGTAAAAGTATCCTTTTGTTTCTCATGTCACTTGAGTACCACATGATACTTCTACTTCTAAGGTGTAGTTCAAAGGCACTAATCTTCCTTTCAATATTTTAGATCGTATGAAAAAGGATAGCATTATTATGTCTATGTATGATTCTCTGTCTATCCCAAGATAAAAATAGAACCTTTAGTAAGAGATCTCCAAAATTTCTCATGTGATTAAGACAATCAATACGGTGAACAATATTTTTACCAATAGTAATTAGCCTAGTCAAATTAAATTTCTTAGTTAAGTTCCTAGTCAAGGTCAAGTTCATAACTTTATTCATCCCCATAAGGTTGTCAAACCCCCTCCATTCTATTTTTCAGTCATCATAGGGGACTATTTAGTTCATAATTATATGATATATTCTGGTGCTTTAATTTTAGTTATGCCTAAATCCGTAAAAAATAAGATTGAGCTTAAGTATGTGCCTAATGAAAAAAGTGTTCTCTAGTTGGATGGTTCCCCTACTAAAATAATAGGTATATTGAAATATTTTAAGATCACATTGGCATCTTGCCCAATTATGTCATCACTCAATATGTAATGGTTGTAGACCTACCTCATATTTTTCCTTATGCCTATCTAGGGACTTCACTACAAAATTTGGTGGTTATTTATCCTCTAACTGATCATAAAAGGTTTTCAAGACTATATATGGGACTATGATCACTATTAGGTCAGGACCTATCTCTAGGCTCCATGTAGAATCCTATATGCCTAACCTTACAAATATCAACTATACCATATTTGAGGAGGATGAAAATGTTAGTGAAAAAGAGCCTCTGATCATCTTGAAGTCATTTCAAACCTATACCTAGATAAAATGTGTAGTTGACAATCATGGATTTGATCCCTATATCAATATTGAAGAAATAGATTTAGGGGTGTATTGTATGCATGAGGAGGTTGTTGTTGTACCTTTCCTAACTAACACCACTCAAGAGGAAGATGGTCTATGGAATTTATTATTTGATGGCTTAAGGTCAAAGAATGATAGTAGAGCTATATCCATGTTGGTTTCACCCTCATATTAGAATTACTATTCAGCTACAAGATTTCAATTAAATTGAACTTGAAACACAGCTAAATATGAAACTCTTTTGCATGGTTAGAAAGAGGAAAGAAGACGAGGTGTACAACTTCTTTTAGTTAATTTTGATAGTGATCTTGATGTGAAATAAATGAGAGGTATAATTAAAATCAATAACCATCATTTGAAAGCTTACAATCATCATGTATGGGATCTCATAGAGGACTTATTGGAATTTAATATACAGTCCATACCAAAAGAGGCAAATCTTAATACAGTTAGGATTACAACCATTGGAGCTTAGTACATGGTTGTAGGAGTCAAAGGAAACTAGAACCAAGGAAATATGAAGGTCACATGCATGCTAGTTATATCTAATAATGAGGTGAGTTGGTAGGTGTTTGATAATGATGACCAAATTATATGTTTTTTGACATAGGAGGCAAAATTTTGCCATAAGACTCAAAACAAATTACAACATCAATATGATGATCAAATAGTGTATCTGAGATATAAAAAGATGCATGAAGGGCTTGTGACATTAAAAAACATCATCAATGAAGATGACCAAGTGAGAAGAGGTAAGGCATGTATCTCAACCAATGAGGGACATTATGAAAGGATAGATATCTTCAAAGATAAATTATTGAATTTAGGAAAGATTAACACAATAAAAGAGAAAGATGCATTTATTGATTTATGTAAAGAATTCTTTAATATATTTTCATGGAAATAAAAGGATTTAAAGGGATTTGATCCCAAACTTGCACAACATACCATTAAACTTGAGAGCAATGTAAAACTAATCAGGTAGAAACAAAGGCCTGTTGTTTTATTATTTTAGGAAATTAGATGTTTAATTCCTAAATAATAAGGGTCTAGAATATGGGAAGAATTCTAATTAAATATAGTAAAATATAGGATTATATCAATTTGATAAAATTAACTTTCATAAGGGAGAAGAACACTTATCTAGAAAAATAGGATGATTCGAATGAGTCTAGGTCTGAGAACTTTACACACAAGATTGAGACACTATCTATAACTTGAATCTATATTTCATTATTTTATTGGATAGGAGTGCTAGAAATAGGACACCCTCTATTTGATGCATCTTTCCCAATGTTATTGTCCTGAGGCTAAAATATTTTTGGGTTCTTTTTTCTACTCAGTATGACCCTATGTACCAAAGTTTTAGTCTTGGGAATCACCAGAGCTCATTATAGGTCTATTTAAGTCTTTAGTACTTATATTTATCTATACACATGGAGACAAAAAATAGATCAAAATCAAAAGGGGAAAAACTAGGTTAGGGAAAGAATGATTGCACAATCTAGAACCCCTGTTATCCTGACCAATGCCTACATTAACCCTCAAGCTAGGGTCTCAAATCAAATGTAGTTATACCTTAGGGAATGTGCATAATCAGCATACATGATTGATGTAAGAATGAATTTTGCCTAGGCATTTCCTTGATTAAGCATACAAATCTATGTGTGATGTAGATAAGCTAAGCTATACTATTGATTGATTTTATTATGTTTAATCTGCTAAAATAGTAAGTGCTAGATATAAAATGTTTTGTGTAGTCCTTTATATGGGAGACTCATTATTTCAAATTTAGGAAATTTATTCATATTTGGCTAGCATTTGAAAACTTAAGAACAAAGAAAATAATATGGTTAAGACTCATTCTATAGAAGAAACTAACCATTGAGACCAAATTTACACTTAGATAATAGTGTTGGAAACTAGACACCCTGGGTTTCAACACTATAGTCCTATTTGGGGATATTATCCAAGGGGTATGGGACGTAGGAGGATGGATCTAAGCCTAGAAGAGATTCTTTGGTATTAAAGGGTTAAGTATAGAAAAATATGGATGAATAAGGATAAGCAAAGAGATGTCTAGGGAATATAGTAAGACAAGGACCAGTCAAACAAAGGGACATGGCTAGATGTGAATGAAAGCTCATATTCTCCAATTAGATTCTTTTATGAAAGGACTATGAAAATACATGATATATGTGTTTTCTTGACCAATTTAGGGTGTATATATTTTCCCCCTTTTAATCTAGTGATGCAATGTAATGAAGTACTAGAGTAAAAGAAAGAGAAAAGATGTGTACCTGAACTTACCTATGTGAAGATAAGTGTGCTGAAAAAGGGTCCAACATCCTAACCACGGAAGTGGATGAGGAACTGAAATAGTGCCTAGAGAAAGAAGGAATCCCTATAATTGATGCCCCCTATATTGAATCTAAATAGTGCCTAGAGAAAGAAGGAATCCTTATAATAGATTCCCCTTGTATTGAATCTAAATACTACCTAAAGAATGAAGGAATCCTTGTAATCGATGCCCCTTATACTGAATCTAAATAACCTAAACTACATTTGAGAAGTGCTCAAAGGTCCACAACCAATGTATACCCTCTATCCCACACAAACTCCTTGGTCTAGGTCTAAGTAATAAAATGGATCAATCACTACATATGATCATATGATCTAACCTAGTGATAACCTGAGTAATGCTTGGGTGTAAAATAAAAACTTTGGCAAATGCGTAAGAAGAAAATGGCATGTTTTACCATCCTAATCTATATAATCCTAGCAAATGAAGAACATGAACATATATACCATTCCCTAAATATAGTATGTGAGTGATGCATCTAAATAATCTAGAAATCTATATAACCACATGCGATATGTTTTATTGTGTCATGTCCTATGTGCAAAATGGAGATCAAAACAATGTGCTCTGCACTATGCCTATAATTTTGTATCTAATTTGTAACTATGTCATCTTGTATGAATTTGTATGTTTGAGATGTGTATTAATGTGCATGCCCCTAAATCTAGTATCTAGATAGTTTGTATATATGTAAATCAAAGGTGTATCCCTTTGAATGTTTTGAGTAATGTTGAGTGACCCAATGTGATCTAAATCATTATATAATCTTGACCCAACTAAATTGAGTTATGCTAAGTTACCCATATAATATGAACCACTATATAATCTTGACCAATCTAAGCTAAGTAATGTTGATAATTTGAATCATAGAGGTGTAAAAACCATGTTAAATGACCCATGTAGTCTAAATCACTATGTTTTGACTGATCTAAGTTGAATATGATAATTTGACTGCTAGAGGTGTGAGAACCATGGTGTATCTATCGATGTGAGTGGATAGGTTGTTAGATAAGTGTAGGAATAGGAATATTAGGAATGATGCCCCGCTTTTGGGGAGAGGGAGAAAATATATGATAGAAGAGGTTGAGCAAAAAGTGATGACTAGTGGCAAAATGTATAAGAACTTGGTTGGTATATATTAAATAGATTGAAAGTCTATTAATTAATGGGTCGGATTGAATTACTAGGAGTGAAAGATATCTTTGATTGATTAGGATTGAAGCTTGTATTTGGGTATAGTAGAGATATAGAAATATTCATTTTGTGGTAGGTAAATGAGGTAGTAATAGATTGAATGAAGTGGATAGTTGATTGTTTGAATAGGCTAGGTTACTTGAATGTTTTGAACAAATGTTTTGATTAGTAGGTACTAATGTGTATGTTAGACTACAAAAAAAAGGTATATGGATGTGTGTATTCCATAGAAAATAAATGAAATTGAGAGATCAGGGGTTATGTGATGTTGAAGGTATCATTTTCATGATTTTGTTGAATCAAATGGTTTGTAAAATGGAGCTACGAGGCTCTAGTTATGAGAAAAATAGTGTTTTGATTTTGAATAGAAAAGTTGGTTGATATAGGAATTTTGATTGATTTTGGGTTCATTTGTGTAGTGACTAGTTTGAGATATTGGATCTCTAGAGTTTAAAATGCCTAGGAGACAAACACCTTTCATGACCCATTTTGAGTAGTTGGTAACCTAGATTGAGGTCGGTGGGGATATTAGCCTAGTGAGTATGCTTAACACTTGATTTTTACCTATTTAGAAGCCTATTTTGGGTATTTTTTAGTTGTTTTAAGTAGTCTATAAATTTTTTGACTAGTTCCAACACTTTTGTATTGGATTCAATGTTGTTGTCTAGGATGCAGTGTTGTTGTCCAAGTTCCAACATTGTAGTCTAGTGTTAGTGTCCTTTTATAACATTATTGTCAATTGTCGATAGTTTTTTGATATTATAATTTATTATCTATTATTATATAGATGGGCTACTTACTTGACCTACTTGTCTAATATATAGTCTATTTTCTCATGTTTGTAGGGTGAGGTGTGGATGTGAGAGTTTCATAGAGGTCAGGTCATGGAGACACTAAAGATGATACCATTGTCTATTGATGAGTGTGTTATTATGGATAGGGTTGGATTGGGTCATGTATGTGACTTGGATATGATGCAGTGGGATAGGTACATGATTACCACATCATGCAAGAGGTGGAATGTTGATATTTGTATATTTTTGATTCTTACTAGAGAGATCACTATTATTCTGGATGATGTATACCACATTTTGCATTTGTTGATTAGTGGGTGACATGTGACATTATAGGATGACATGGGTACAACTACCATTGATCATGCATCATTATACTTTGTTAGGGTGCCTTTAGGAGCACATCACTGGGGTAGTGATAGTGATTTGATATTGTCATTGATTGTACAGTTGAGTGTTCCATGCTTGTTGAAGTGGTTAGCTATATTGTTATAATAGATGGCAGTGGAGTCTCTATTATTTATAAGATGCATAGGGTGGTTCATAGAGTTGAGATGTATGGTACTATGTTCTCATGGGGGTAAGTTTATGCTTACCCATTTATATAGAGATTTATATAGATTTATACAATAGGAATTTAGTGGTGGTGTGGGCATGGCCACTTTGTTACATTATTGAGAGTATGAGCACATATCAGTTATGCAGCCTACTAGATTATCGAGGGTGAGTTGGACATATCCAAAACCATTTAACAAGTGATGGATGAGTGATTTAGCTATCCAATCTCCTAGGATATATCATTATAATAGGATGATAGATAGACTGGTGGCCCATGATATCATATGGAAGCCCTATAGAGGATTCCCTATATGGCCTAAGAATAAAGAGCAGTTATGGTATATGTGGGTTAGTTATTAGTTACATGATCATTGGGTTAGAGTATATGACTATTTTTAGTATGAGCATGTTACTAGGGAGTTTGAGGTTTAATAGGATGTTCCTTTTATATCATGGGTATTGTTAAGAAGTGCACGTGCACCAACAAGAGTAGGGGCTTACAAGAGACTGACTAAAGTTGAGTTGGCACCATTACCTTTGGATGCATGAGATGTAGTTATAGATATTCTTGATGTAGATGGCATGGGATGTACTAAGGCATATACTACATGGTGGGATAAGTAGTGACGGGCTCTATTGTATCCTATAGATGGAGTGGATGTTCTTACATATGAGGATCTTTATCCAATCTAGATGATGGGAGGTAATAAGTGACTGTATTTGAATTTTATATATGCTTGTGTTTTAGTTTGGATTCGAAAGCATATATCTAATGTAGTGTTGTAATTCTTATGTGTACAAATGGGGTGGGAGGTGCACAGGATGAAGCACTTATTGCAATGGCTAGGGGAGATGATGAGTTCTAGGAGACCATCATTGATTCAACACTCTGAGAGCTCATGTAGCATGTTCTTGATGATGTTGTAGAGGAGGGTTTGATATAGAGAGTGATAGTTATCGTTAGCATTTATGATCATTTATTTTTTAGGGCTACTATAGCTAAAACTACATATGTTAGGGTAGTAAGAGAGAGGGATGAGCTTAGAGCTAAGTTAGATAGGCATAGGATGCCTCCACTTGATTATGTCATGGTGAGAATGAAGATTATGGATGACTATATGGATCTTGAATGATGATATGTAGACTTGTGTGAGGATCTTGGTTAATTATTAGAGAAGTTTAGTTAGCACAAGAGGCATTTATGAGCTCAAGGAGCTATAGGGTCATCAAGTGCGAGACAGGATTATGAAACTAGCACTAGAGGAGAGAGTGAGATTGAGAGTAAGGGAATGATGCCCATTCATGATTGATTATACCTTGACATGATGTATATGTTTTGAAATTTTTTTGATATGTGTGTGTGTGTGTGTGTGTGTGCGCGCGCGCGCGCGCGCGTGTGTGTGTGTGTTGGTTTGATTTTAAACTCATGTTTATTTATGTTATGGATTCTAGATATGTTGACATATTGATTGTAAGTGGTTGATTTTTAAAATGGTTGATTTCGTATTGATTTTGAATTTGCATGTGCTTGGTAAATGGTACTTGGGATATATGATTTGATGTTTTGATATATTTGGATGTGATGTTTTGATAATTGTGATGCTAGTCTTATTAATTTCTAATTGTAATCATATGCAAGCAAAAATATGTTTATTGTGGTAATTGGTAATCTATTTGGATAAATTTGAGTTGGTTTTTGGGATTGGTAAAGTAGGATTTGGATATGTTTGATTTGGTTTGAGTGGGAAAGTGTTTGGATAAGTTTGGTTTGGTAATATTTGGACTTTGATATTCTACTTCTAGCTAGGGATGGATATCTAGAATCAAGAATGTTAGTTATTAGTAGGAGGGAAAAGTAAGATAGCACTTTGTGTATTACCTCCCCAAGAGTGGCTCAAGAAAACAAAGGGTAGCTAGACCTTTGGATCCATCATTTACCTATTAAGTGATGCTTATGAACTAAAATTAGTATGGATTTATATTGTATTATTCTATGTTGTATCACTATATAAACCTTGTCAGCCAAGTGAACAAGTGCCCATACTTCTCATGCTATGTAGAAATGTGATCTATAGCTTATACTATCTACTATGCACTAAATTATAACTATACCTGGAGGTTCTAAAAAAAGTAACCTAACTGGATGTGCAATTGAAATTGTGTGTTATGGAGGAGGCTCATCAATTTGCAATCATAGTGGATTGCTACATGAATAAAACCCTATGGCCTCTAATGTGATGCATATGATTGAGAAATAGATCGAGATGAAACTATAACATGTGATGGGGACTCATCTAATCTTAACCATAATGGGTTACTACATGAGATAAGACTTTAGAAATTTGTCTGTAGTGAATATTTCTCATGAGTGGTACTTTGTTGTTATGCCTATGACTCTATTGGATATGTATATGGAATTGTACTATGTATCCCTTAGACTATAGTGATATATGTAGGTTGTTATTTTTTTACTAGATTCCCAACCTTTTAAGGTGGTAGAATAGGAGATCTCCTATGAGATTCTATCCTAAAATCTACTTTACACTCATGATGAGTGACTGATGATTCCTATAAAGGAATGTCCTAAGATGACTCAGTCATGGAGGAATGGGGTCTAGGGTTCCATAATGGAGGAGATATTTTTTTCCCCTATGTGAATGATATGATGCCATTATCAACACATCTATTAATTTAATCTTTGAGTCCAAAATAGTCATTATCTCTGTGTCCACAAATATGATGATAGTTATAAAAAAGCTGATGTGGTTGTCTATGAAAGAGATGTCGATCTCATCGATGAATAGAAGGTAATGCAAGTAACCTCCTATCTAGTTGTAATAATATAAAATTTGAAATTGGATGACTTAAGCATGTCTAATATAACCCAATTTATATGTCCTCTTTCTTGTTCACTCAACCCTTCTTAGCTAGACTCTCATCGATTCCTAGTCACCCAAAGCTTCCCAAACTTAGATTTTTAAGACCCAAGTAGTACTTGCATATCCATATCCATCCCCCCAAGTCTCATCCTCCTAGGATAATAACACCCAACTTAGATAGGAGCACCAAAATTTAGGGCTGTCTTATTTCTGGTGCTATTATCCAAGTTCACTTTAGCTTCAAATGATTAGATTTTCTTCCCCTTATCAGCCTAATACAAGCTCATCTAATCCATGATCATTAGTTTTCCTATAAAATTACATTAAATTCCCATTTATAAGGGTTGGCACTCATTAAAAATAAAAGAGAAAGAATATAAGTACACTCAAGCACTCTTCATATTCTCTGCATATAGCCTTCTAAGACCAATTCAAGCTATTCAAGCACTCATACTAGTCCTTAGTCATCCAAAGTACATTCCAATTTTGCAACTAGTTCCTTACATCACATAAGTACACCAATCACTTAAAATGGTAGAACTAAATTAGCTTCATCCCTCTTTATATTATTGGTATGTAGGCAATGTGCCCACACACAGGGTATGAAGTGTGTCCAACATATCCATTACACACTAACCCCTTCTCTCTTTCCTAATTTTACTATTCAAGTTCAATTTCTAGGAGCTCCTAAGAATTTGGAAGATTGAATCAAACACATAGTGATTTCCACACAAACCTAGGCTTAGAATAGTGAAAAGATAAAATATATATCTAGACCACCAAGACAATAACACCAAAGGTGGACAACAAATATAAAAAGGGACAATAGTACCAAAACATAGACTATATCCCTAAGTAGTAGGGATCCTAATTTTGGCACTACTACCTAATCTATAAATAGTGCTTTGTGTTTTATTTATGATAGTCTACCATCCTTGCATAGCAATTTCTAGATCTTGCATCATCTGTTTCGACATAGAATAAGCTAAGTTTGATTTCCCTACAAATTTTGTTATCTTTTGAAAAGATAAAATATATATCTATTTTCACAAATTAGTAGGTTAATTAAGACACATTAATTACTGATTTACATTTACTTAGACCTTTATTTTCTTAGGAATTAAACACCTAATTCCCAAAAATAATAAAACATTTGGTGAACCTGACTTACTTCAAATTTTTGCACAAAAACCCTAAAAACCCTAGGGATAATTATTTATAATTTTTTTTCAATTTTATTGAATTTAAAAATCATAAAACTACAAATTAATTTAAATATTTTCAATAAATTCACCCAAACCCTAGTTTTCACATATTAGGTCCTATTTGCATAGAAACACTTCCAAACCCCTAGAAAAAATATTTTGCTAATTTTAGAAATATTTTTAGATTTTTCCTTAATCATTCAAAATTAAAACTACAAATTTTATATAAAATTTTCAAATTAATACACTAATTTTGGAAAAATTTATTCAAAACCCTAGTTGCATCAAATACATTCTTAGTTATTCTTCAGTACTTTCTGTATAATATTATAAAAATTTAGTTGCATATTTAACTCAAAAAAATAAAAATCAAATTCAAATTTTCATAGTATTTTGTAAATAATATTTCAAAAAAATCCTTAGTTACATGTACTAGCTCCTTCTTTACTATTTGAGGTATCACATTACATTCATACAAAAATTACAAAAAATGATGTTCAATTATTTGCATATTCTTCTTAAATTTCTTACAAATAACAAAGAAACCATAATGGGCCATATCATGTACATGAATGATGAATTCTATCATATGTTAGTACAAAGTTTCATTATCTACATTTCATGCTTAGTTGTCATTATATGGAATGATGTTAAATGATTTGTTCTTAAAAATATCAATCCATCTCTTGCATCACCTCCCTTGGAACCTCTTCCTTGTATTGAGTCATTTTGCATGGTCTATTTTAATCTTCCTTTGGTCACTACCCATTTTTAGAGAGCTAAATTGATACCTTTTATTCCTCCACCTCCTTGACCCATAAATTATCTTCACTATCCTCTTGTAAAAACTATAATTCCTATATGGATAGTAGATAATTTGGTTATAGCTATTACTCAATGCATAGTTATGCCTCTTCCACCTACCCAAGAGCCCTCTCACCCTACTATTCCAACCCATCCCAGGCCTAACCTATCATCATAGGCAAATTCACACAAGGCATATGACATTGACAATCCATTGAGAAACACTCTAGCTAAAATTTCCATGTTAGAACTATTTCTTAAAAATAATGTATTCAAGGACATCCTTTATTATGCACTCACTCAAACTTATATGCCTCTTGATTTGGAACCTTCTTATTTTGCATAAGTGGTTAATACTCTAAAAACTATAAAATATGCAATTTCTTTTTATAGTGAGGACATACCTTCTCAGATAGTTATTGATCAAAATATGCCATGATTTATACAAGTAAAAGTCAAAACCAATGTAGTCAAGAGAGTTCTCATTGATAGTGTTTCCAAAATAAATTTATGTAATATCACATTCTTATAGGCTATGGGTATAAATTTGGCATCAATGCAAAAAACATATAAGAACATCTAGGGGTTTGATAATATACCATGATAGACTTTGGGTACTATGACTTTGGATATCATGGTGGGCCAAAAAACCCTTCCAACACAATTATAGGTCATGATAGGTCCACTTCACTATAACATTTTACTCTAATGACCTTAGATACATACTATGGGTGATATCCCTTCCACTTTCCATCAATTTATTAAGTTTCTATATGAGGGATATCTATACACATGTCCAATAGAAAATTATCCATTCAGATATTATCGACCTATAGAGTCATCTTCAACTATTTCATCTAATGGGACACCACATCTCATAATATAACCACCACTTCATATCATCTATCTAGATCAAATACATACATATGAGGTTGGTGAGATAATAACTTCCCACACTACTACACTCATACTAGCACCATCAACATCAGTTCTTTCACTAGTTATTGTAACTCCATCCATTCTAGTTACTTCATTGATTATGGTTTTGATAATTATTACACATCCATCATCACTGGCTATTGCACCAATTGCTCTAGTTGATTACATAGTTACTCCACAAATTATAGATATTTTAGCAGTAGTGATTTAATCTACTACTACAACTGATGAGACTCTTATAACATAATTACTCCTTGTGGTAAATTTAGAGTTACCATATATACATGATGTTGATACAAAATCACATGCTTCTTCAGATGATGATACAACACCCACACTCATAGATGAATATTTATGTGGATTGATCTTTACACTAGTTAGGCCAAGAGAGTACCAAGATAACTCTAGATCTCTCATCCCACATATTACATCACTTTTATCATCTCACACTACACTTTTAGGGTATACTCCACACTCATAGCCATACGCAACTCACTTGGCACATATAGTCTACATGATTAATTCTATAGATAAGAATTTAGTTATTTAGATTTAGGAAAGTAGCACATAAAATTAGCCTCAGTTCATGTTATAGACACTACTTGATCATGGGCTAATCACACTAACTATAGTATGACATAGATCTATCAACAAATAGACACATTAGGATAGTAAACCATTTTGTTCTTTTCATAATATTATAGGCCATGATATAAACTCATGCACAACATTACAGTAAAGATTAAATAAACTACATGATTGAGGTATTATTTAGATTATAGCACCACTAGTAGCACTAGCTCAACCACTTCCACTAAAGTCACTTACCAATAGGGTTAAATGTCCAAGAGTAAAATCAACATCTCCACCACTAGAGTAACCCTCAGTTCACCCTCAACATGATGACATCACATACACAACATTATATCATATGATGATACTTATGATGATGATCTTGATGTATTTGATGATGTTCAAGATCCTTTCCTCCATTTTCATCCCCAGTAGGATCATTCTTTGGATCCCTTCCTACCACCAACTTAGTATTATATATTATGATGTATATACTTGTACATATTTTATTTCCAACATTTATTATATATAGTCTCTATTTATCGATTGTACATAGTTCAAATATTTCAAAATATAAAAAATCCAACAATGTAAAAACACCAAAAACATTTTAATTATATGAATCATCCATGGTTTACATCACTACTATCATGATAGGACTTACATTGTTGTTTCATGATATTGTATGTCAATTTTGTACATTACCATGCTTCACTTGATCTTCTTTGAGTGTGTGCAATTACATCAAGATACTCAATTTCTTAATTATACCCATAGAAAGGGCATTCCTACTTATACATTTGAGACATACATTGTTATACACACACATTGGGGGCATCTTATACATGACTACACCATCCAAGTTATGTCATTCCCTACACCACACACTCTGAGTTATCATGTTGATGTACATTACTTTATAGCTTACACATAATACTATATCAACATCTCACTATTATCTATAACTTGTGTATTTCTTAACATATACCTAGTCTTGTATTACATATATTTTACATACTCTCATATTATATTTGATCAGTTAGATGTGCTTATCTCTTTCTAGTTATTGCATGTTTTCTCTACTTACTTAGCATAGCTTGTGTGATTGCATTTTTAATTCCAACTTGTCTCCTACTTGTGCCTTAGGACATCTATCAATGTTATTTACTTTTTTTTCATGTGTTTGCCTTAGGACATTTGCCAATGTCCTTTGTTTGTACTCCTCTATGTGCCTATGGCCTATGTTCCAAATTTGCTTATTTCACTTATATGTGTATGTAGAATTTTAAAATTCCTTTCATGCTTGTTTCTAGTTTGAGTGACATGTGCCCATGTCCCTTGTTTGCATGGCCCCTTAGCCCATCTAGTATGCTTTTTGCTTCTTATTTGTTGTTTGTTTGCTTTTTATTAATCAAATATGTACAATGCCATGATCCATATTATGCATTTTCTTTGCTTTCTTGGATGCCATGATAGACATCATGATCCATCCCTCTAACTAACAACTAACAACTAACATTTCAAGTTCTAGTACATTGTACATGATTTCATATTTTTATATCTATCTAGGCATACCCTTATTGATCTAATAATATCTTGATACAAACATATCTATATCTTGAAACATATTTTTAAACATCAAATTCTATATCATATATCTTTTTGGAATTAACACAATTACAGGACTCTTTTCTTCTGAGGGTAGTCATTTCAAGTTCATCATTCCTACCCTCAAAAGAGGGGGCATCAAATAGGGGATTTTTCATAGAGATAAAACCTATTATAAATTAAAACACCAGCATTTAGAATAGTCAACATAGAATCTAAAGGTCAAAATTTTCAAATTAGAGCAAAAAAATGAATACTCTCATATCAGCAATCAGTTTTCAAAATGGATAGTAGCACCAAAAAATTGGACAATATTGCCAAAAATAGGGGTGTCTATATTTTGGCACTCCTATCTAGGTAGTAAAACACTCATGGTTTCTAGAAACAAGCAAAAATTTTAGTCCAAGGATAGTTTTTGACTTCTAGATCCTTTAGATTCAATAGTTTTAACATAGTTTTCTTAGATACAAGGGTTATCATGCACGGCATGATAGTTATCATTTTAAATATAAATTGGTAAGTTGGCATAAATTCCAAATCATAATACATGGTCTATACATCAGTGATTAGGGGCAACATGCATGGCACATTGATCTTATTTTATTTCCAAGTTTAGTTTATTACAGGCATTCTCAATAGTTGCATGCCTTACTCCATTTGTAGGTGGTTGGCATCACATTTGAGTTAAAATTTCATACAAGTTTAGCTTTTTAAGTACCCTAGTTCTAAATTTGGATTTCATATAAGCTTAGTACATTAGTTTTAGAGTGGATTTCATACAAGCCTAATCTCCATCTTTTGAAATGGCTAAGAGTGGCCTAGCTTCTAGCATGCATTCAACTATCCATGCCATAGTGTCAAATTTCTAGCACATTCATGGGCTCCATAAGCCATCTCATATGACATCTATTCTATACCAATACCACTTCATAGCTTCACTTCATGGGGTAACGATGGAGCCAAAAGGCTAGCCTTTGTATTCTTGAGCCACTTATTTAGAGGGATTGGACATATAGTTCAGACATCGATTAACACATCCATGATTCATTAACTTCACTTAATTGGTGATGATGGAGCCAAAGGGCCAAAATTTAAATTCTTGAGCCACATTTTGGGGAATTAAGAACTTATCTCCATTCATGATATTAGTCTTGATTCAACACATACTCAACATAATCTAGCATCACAATAGGTTTTGTATTGGTTCGCATATTCAGTCAGGTGTATTCATTCCTCTATCTTCTTTTACTAAATTTTTGTACACTATTATTTTAAATATATCATATCTAGTAAGAACTAATCTACTTCATGTTATTATTTATAGATTCACACATCACAATGTGCTCTCTCTCTATGCACATCTAACATCGCATAGCTTCATGAGCTTTTCCCTTATAGTTAAGTTCATGTATGCTTTTTATTTTTTCTTTGTCCTAGTATTTCACTTTGATACATCACTTGAATAAATTGGGGTAAATGTAATCATATAAAATGAAAAATTTGATGACTTAGGCATGGATAATATCACCCAACCTATAGGTCCTCTTTCTTTCTCACTCAACCTTTCTCAGCTAGACTTTCATTGATTCCTAGTCACCTGTAGCTTCCTAGACTTAGATTTTTAGGACCAAGGCAACAATTTAAAGCCTAGATCCATCCCCTTAGGTCTCATTATCCTAGGAAAATAGTGCCCAACTTGGATAGGAACACTCTAATTTAGGGGTGTCTTATTTTTGGTGTGTTGGTCAAGTTCACTTTAGCCTCAAATAGTCAGATTTTCTTGATTCCTTATCTTTTCCCCTATCAACCTAATACAAGCTAATGTAATCCATGATCATCAATTTCACTATAAAATGACATTCAATGTCCATTTAGAAGGGTTTGAATTCATTCATAATAAAATATCAAGAATACAAGAAAGTACACTCAAGCACTCTTCCCTATTCTCTACATACAGACTTCCAAGACCAATTCAATCCTATTCAAGCACTCATACCAGTCCCTAGTCATTCAATTTACATTATATTTTTGCATCTAGTTGCATAAATCACATAATTTCACCAAGCACTTTAAATGGGAGAACTACATTAGCTTGATCCCTCTTTAGAGTATTGGTATTTAGGTAGCATGCCCACACATGGGGTTTAAAGTGCATCCAATGTATCCTTTACACACTAAACCCTTCTCTTTTTCCCAAGTTTGCTATTCAAGTTTAACTACCAATATCTAATAAAGATTTGGAATATTGAATCAGACACATTATGAGTTTCACATATACCTAGGCTTTAATATTTCATTGTCAGGGTATCACAAGCTTACTGATAAAAACCCAAAAAAACTAGACCACCAAGACACCAGCATCGATAGTGGACAACAACTCTGAAAAGGAATGATAGTGTGAAAAAGTAGACTATAGAACCAAGTGGCAAGGTGTCTTGATTTTGGCACTATTGTCTAATATAGAAATAGAGTTTTGGGTTTTGTTTATGATAGTCTAACATCCCTGAATAGTAGTTTCTAGATCCTACATCATCCGTTTTGACCTATAATAAGCTAAGTTTCATTTCCCTACACTTCTTACTATTTTTATAAAGGATAAAATACATATCTATTTACACAAATTATTAATTTAATTAAGACACATTAATTATCAATTTACATTTACTCAGACCTTTATTTGCTTAAGAATTAAACACCTAATTCCTAGAAAGAATAAAACACTAGTAGTGTTGATAATATGGTAAATGGGCTATTCTATTTTGAATCAAACTATAGTGGTCCTCTACTATTATTATCTGTAGTACATACTATAGGTTGTGTTCTAAAAACTTTCTCTTTGTTCTTAACTTGCTACTTTTCTAGTTGTCGTTTCCTATCTTGTCTAGGACATGGTGGATGTTGAGTACTAGGATCTCTATCTAGAGATATTACTATGAAAACTAGAGTGATCTGATCAACTAAATTTTCCTCAATTAATCCCAATTTATTTTCCAAAGATAAAATTATATAACACAAATGTATAAAACAAGACTCTATCTAATATAGTAGATTCTTGAGGAGAGGTTGGTGAAGTCCCTTGATAAAGATATGTTGAATCTCTAGATCTATTGGTTTATATATCAATCTTAACATGTGAGCCTTAATTCTTAAGATATACTCACTAACTAGCTCTAAATAATTTAGATGTAGTGTGTCAAGTTTCTCATATGTAACATGAGGGCCCATATTTATGATGTAATATCTGAGAAATGCCTCCTCTAAGCCATCATATGTGTGTAATGAACCATTAAGGAGTAGATGAAATAACCAATTTTGTGTTTCCCCCACTAATGTCTACTAGAATAACTTGAGTAGAATCAATGGGCTCGCATGAGATGGCAAATCCTTCTGAAAGGCATGAAGGTGTATGAATCTAGTTCTATCAAAGTGAGGTAATGATGGTATCTATAAATGCTTAGGCAATGAAGCTTTTATGAATGTCTAAATAGGGTTACCATGTAGATCATTGGCATCCATCCAAGATTTATAATCTTTGTTTTCTAGGGTAAGGAGATGTACTTAGTGTTGTAATTCACCAGCTACATGCATCAAAGAGATGATCTCTTAGGATGGTACATTAGTATCTTTAAGTGGTTCATTTAATCATTGAATTTGATTGTTAATTTTAGCCATGGGAAAGATAAATTTTACAATTATATCATAAAGAGGGGGAGTGCTCACTTGAACCTTGGTAGTAATGGTAGTTTGGACCTTACTAGAGGGATGTGGGATACCATTCTCTTTAGGTGAAGAGTGAGAATTAGGTTCTACCATAGTGATGGGTGGCTTGGGGTATTCATTAGTATCTTTAGTTTTAGTGAATCACATTTGGAATGCATACAAGATGTACTATTATAATTAGCATGTGAATTATTTGAAATAGAATCATTCATAGAAGTAAAAACAACATTCGGAAGTGCATTATGTTTGAAAGGAGAAGTGAGAGAAGAGTTAGAAACATGAGATGGATATTCTTCTTCACTATGTGCATAATTATCATTGTCATTATATTATATGTAATATTATTCATAATCATTCTCATTTTCATATTCATTTGCATGCTCATTATCATATTCATTATCACTTCCATCATTGCTAAGGAGAGGTGTAAGAGAAATATTTAATTCCTTTCTAATATGCAATAAGTTATCATTTGAATTAGGAATATCATGTGTATATATGCTATCTCTGGATGGAGTGTATGCATTTTATTCATTTTCAACATGAGAATTAAGATTATAAAAGTTATCATTTGAAAATTCTTTTGAAAGAGTAGAGCTAGGAACACATAATGATTCATTCAAAATATGATTTGGTAATTAGATTCTATTTCATTTATATTGTTTTATTTCAAACATAGTAGTAGTAAATGGTAGAGAGAGATTAGGTGCACATGGAATCAATCATCACCAATAAGAGGTTCACTTGGAAGTGCATGACTAATTTGTGTATTTGGTGCATTGTGTCGAGGAGATTGAGGTGAGAAGTCTCTTTCCCATTTATCAAAATTATTTTCATTTGAAGAAGGAATAAAAGAGATGGGTTTAAGAGAAAAAGATTCATTTATTTTTTATTCACCCTCATCATTACATATATCATCATATCCATCATTACAACAATAGTCATTATCTTCACTATAAATGAAATCATTTTCTATAGTTTTAGCTAATGTGCAATTTTGCAATTTTGTCCAATCATTGTCATAATTGTAATAAAATTTTAGAAATTGATCTATGGGATGAGAAGGAGGAATTGACTTTGTAGCCATTTTATCACCAAAGAGAATTTTAAAAAGTAGTATGAAGCAAATAAATGCACAAAAAACTAATAACATTGAATTTTGAAAAGTGCTTTTGATAACCCAAACAATTCGTAATAAATTCAAATTATTTTTCTAAAAATTATAAGGGAGGGAAATTTGAGGTTTGAGGACCTAATTTTGAAATCTAGGGTTTTAGAATTTTTGAAAATTATGCAATAATTTTAAATTATAAAAATTATTTGAAATAGGATAAATGCACAAAAATTTATACAAAAATTAGAATTTTTACACAATAAACTACTAATTTTGAAATAATTTTAGACAAGGTAATTAATTTACAAAAATTCCAAAATAGTTTTCTAAAATTGGCAAGGAAAGCTTGGTGTTTGATGACTTAGTTTTGAAATTTTGGGTTTTAAACTATGGTTTTAGAAATTTTGAAAATTATGTAATAATTTTAAATTATAAAAATAGTTTTGAATAGGATAAATGTACAAAAATTATAATTTTGAAAATTAAATTTTTGCACAAGATAAGAAGGAAAAATCCTAAGTGTAGCTAGGGTTTTAAGTTTGATCAAAGTAAGTCAAGTTCACCAAATGTTTTATTATTTTAAGAAATTAATTGTTTAATTCCTAAATATTAAGGGTTTATAATATGGGAAGAATTCTAATTAAATATAATAAAATATAGGTTTATATCAATTTGATCAAATTAACTACCATAAGGGAGAACAACACTTATTTGGAAAAAAAAAAATATGATTTAGATGAGTCAAGGTTTGAGAACTCGCACACAATATTGAGACACTGTCTAAAGCCTAAATCTATCTTTCATTTTCTAATTGGATAGGAGCACTAGAAATAGGACACCCTGATGTTTAGTGCTATAGTATTTTCCAAATGCTTTTATCTTGAGGCTAAAATATTTTTGGGTTCTTTTGTCTACTTAGTATGACCTTGTGTACCAAATTTTAGGTCCTAGGAGTCACCCATGCTCGTTGTAGGTCTATTTCAATATTCATTGCATGTATTTGTCTACACATATGGAGAAAATAAATAGATCAAAAGAAAAAAGGGGGAAAAACTAGATTAAGGGAAGAATGATTGCACAATATAGAACCCATGTTGTCCTAATTATTTCCTACATTAACCCTCAAACTAGGGTCTCAGATCAAATGTAGTTCTCCCTTAGGCAACGTGCATAATCAATGTACACAATTGATGTAAGAATGAATTTTACCTAGGCCCTTCCTTGATCAAGCATGAAAATCTATGTGTGATATAGATAAGCTGAGCTATACTATTTATTGTTTTTATTATGTCTAATGTGCTAAAAATAGTAATTGATAGATATAAAATGCTTTGTTTAGTCCTTTGTATGGGAGACTCCTTATTTTGAATTTGGGAGATTTATTTGCATTTGGCTAACATTGGAAAACTTAAGAATGAAGAAAAAAAGGGGTAAGACTTATCCTATGGAATAAACTGACCATTAGGACAAAATTTGCACTTGGACAATAGCACTAAAAATTAGACACCTTGGGTTTTAGCACTGTAGTCCTATTTGGGTGTTATTTTCTAGGGGGTATGGGACCTAAGGGGATATATTTGGGCCTAAAAGAGGTGCTTGGGTCTTAAAGGGTTAAGTCTAAAAATCTATGAATGATTAGGGATAATCAAAGAGATTTCAAGGTAATGCAGTAAGACTAAGACCAGTTAGACAAAGGGACATAGTTAGATGTGAATAAAATCTCATATTGTCTAGTTGGAGTCTCCTATGAAAGGACTATGAAAATACATGATATATGTGTTTTCTTGACCAATTTAGGGTGTATACACCTATCAATCCAAAAGTGGAGGAGTTGATGATAAGGGAAAAATTTAAGTTAATTGATTCTAGGACAATATTCCACATTAAACATTCCTCATGGGTGGAAAACCTTATGCCAGTGAGGAAGAATAATGGGGAAATATGTTTGTGTGTTGAATTTAGGGACCTTAATAAGGTGTCCCTAAAAAACCATTACCCACTATCCTTAATGGATCATATTCTTCAAAAGGTGGTAGGTTCTTAGAAATTCTTATTGCTTGATGGATACTTTGGTTATAATCAGATTATGGTCAAGGAAGAAGATAGGCATATGGCTACCTTCACCATAAAGTGGGGCACTTATGCATATATGAAAATGCCCTTTATACTATCTAATGATGGAAAAAATTTATAAAGGACAATGAGTGTCTCCTTTTAAGGTTTTATTAATGACATGGTGCTCATCTACCTAGATGATGTCACTATTTTCTTGAAGGACTAGCTACATCACTTTGCTCACTTGAGGTTAGTATTTGAAAGTTGTAGAGAATTTGGTGTATCATTGAACCCTAAAAAATACATATTTGGTGTTTATGAAGATAGGTTATTGGGTCATGTATTGTCTAAGGATGGTATTTCCATACATGCTTAAAGAGTTGAGTCCATATTATCCTTACCCTTTCCCAACCACAAGAAGGGTTTACAAAGTTTCTTGGGAAAGATTAATTTTATAAGAAGGTTTATCCTAGGATTTGTAGAGCTATTCAAGCCTCTAAATCAAATGTTAAGAAAATTCAAAGAGTTTACATGGACCAAAGAAGGTAAAAGGAGTTTTGAGGCCACCAACAAGGTTGCCTCTCATGCCCCTACCCTTCTTAGTCCTAATTCTAATAAGGAATTATACTTGTATGCCTTTTCTACATTACATGTAATCTCTACCATGTTGATGTAGTAGAATGAGCAAGTTATGAAATAGCATTTTACTTCCTTTAGTTAGGCCCTAGAGGAGTATGAGGAGAGGTATAGATTTTTATAGAAACATTTGCTTGCATTAGTGATAGGTTTGAATAAATTTAGGCACATGGTCTCTAATAGTAAGATAATACTCATGGTAGTACACCCAAGTATTAAAGAGTTTATACTCAAAAGAGGCCTCAATGAGAAAAGAGATGTGTTGACAAAATTTTGGACCTTCAAGACAAAATTGGGCATCCCTATTTGAAAACTTATCCACCTAAGTCTATATCTTTGGCTAGGTTTAGTATGTAGGTTTCATTCAAAAGAAGTGTTTTATACAAGCCCATAACAAATGTACAAGTATAATTCTTTCAGAAAGTTTGTTTTGGTCTTTTAATAAGTCTTTACATAGTAATCCTTTCTATTATTTTGTTTTTGACTAAGTTTTAATTATTTTAGAATTTTCATTTAGCCAAGTGCCAAATTCTTTTAGACATTTTATCCGAAATAAATTTTTCGAAGGGCACTTTAGTTTTTCTAAAAGGCACTTGCAACTTTTCCAAAGTGGTCTTTTTCAAAAAAATTGAAGGGAAATTTTCAACTCTTCCAAAGGAATTATTTTAGACATTTTATCCAAAACAACTTTTTTGAAGGGCACTTCAATTTTTTTGAAAGGCACTTGAAATTTTTTTGAAGGGGTCTTTTTTAGATTTTTTGAAGGGAAAATTTCAACTCTTCCAAAGGAATTATTTCAGACATTTTATATGAAATAAATTTTCTAAAAGGCACTTGCAATTTATTCGAAGCGGTCTTTTTGAAATTGCTGAAGGGGTCATTTTAAAAAAGTCAATGGTAATTTCGATTTCCCCAAAGGGTATGTTTCCTTTCAAGGAAGGTAATTTTTCAAATTGTTGAAGGGTCATTCTATAGTTCTAAAGGTCCAAAGGAACACTTCAAAGAACCAAATGGTCCATTTTCAGAATCTGAAAGGACACTTACAAAAGATTTAAGGATTGTTTAGAATAAATTGTTCATGGAATTGTCTAAAGGAGAAGTCTAAGGGAAATGAGAGTTTGAAGAAAATACCTAAAGGATGATGGCCCATATAACATCAATTTAAAACTATAGAAACTAGCCATTGGAATCAAAAATGGCTTGGTGGGAATCTAAAGGTGAATATAGAGGTAATAAAAGGAAAAGTGTCCCAAGAATTTGGCTCAATTGTAACTGATTCAATTGTGACTGAGTCAATTATAAAATTTTCATTTGGTGACATGGCATAGCTCACCTATCTTTCTCCTTCATCCAATGGTAACTAATTCTCTCAGATGGGCACATGCCCAAGTGACTCTTAGACTTTCCTTCTCTCTAACTTCCCATTTCTTCTATAAATTTTGGCCTTTTGTCTATTCTAAGGATGACTCCACCTGAGTATGGAAAATATCTTCTCAATTGTATACCTTTTGATCAATAAAATGACTAAGTTTTTACCTCTTCCATGACTGTTCATAGTGTGCTCTACTTGAATGTTTAATTTGTTTAGTGAAGACTATGGATTCTTTAGTATTGTACTTAATTTTTTCACCTATTTTTAGCTTCTTCTTATAGGGCATGTGAAGTGTTCTAGGAGATGTCTATGTCTAAGTGATTTTGTCTTTTCATTAGTGTCATTCAAGGCCTCTTGTCTAGTCCTCCTAGCATAAGACAATATTTCATGACCTCATAATGTAATATTGATGCAAGAAGATAAATATTGGGAAAGTGTATATTGGTCATTGTTTTGGTCATAAGTGTCATATACATGTGGTTGGAAGCCATCAACTATTTTGGTGTATCACCTCCATTACTTTAGGTTTGTTTTTAGTTTTCCTCATTCCTTTCCCCCTAAAAAGTTAGTAGTAGTAGAAGTAAAATTTGAGTGGTACATCAAGGGAGTTAACCCCAAATCTAGAGATTCATTTTAGCAAAATTGTCACCCACAACAAGAGAGATGTTTCCATTGTGCCACTTGGATGAGGAGAGATTAAAATCTCCTTAAGGGTGTGAATCCAAGTGGCAATATTATTTTTCATTCTCGATGGGACTATTTTTCCAAAGAGGTAAGGAATTATTAGTGTGTTTGTCAACCAATCATCCTTTAAAAGGCATTTCAATCAACACCAATGGTGACTTTGAGTTGAATTAGTTGGTCAAGTATCCCTAGTGCATCAAGAAATTATATCTGGTATGTATAATTCCTTTTTCAAGTAGATGGATGTTGTGTTCCTTCATATTGTTTTAATCAAGCTCATGTTGTTCATGGAATCACCTCAAGTGGATCTCCTAATTGTCCTTCTCCTAGTCAATCCAAGAGTGCAAGGGAGATTATGTAGGAGTTTAAGAAGCAAATTCTAGAGATAGATAGGTTGAATGAGTAGAATAGGTATAAATAAGAGTTTATGTACAAGGAGTGCTTATTTAGGCAATCTCAAGCCATGCAATTGATGAAGGATAAACTAGTAAGATGGAGTAGTCAATCCATTCAAGGCAATCATCCTTGTATACCTTTTTCCATCTAAAATCAACCTTATCCTATTCAAAATAAATCCTACTCTTGTATATTGAATACTTTTTATCAAAAATCATTTGCTCACCAAAATAAAATGAGCCAACCTTCTAACCCATCTAATGCATTAAATACTCCCTTTGTACCTAGCAATCCAACACCAAAGGGCATTAGAATAACCTTCTATGGAAACTAACTATTTTAATTCCTTAGATTTTGAGCTCTCCTTTTAAATAATTCATCCTCTTTCCTTTTCAAAATAGCACATACATCCTCAAGCAACTCTTCTTATACATGTGCAAACTCTTCTTAGTCTCCCTAATCCTCCTTAAGTCTTTCAACATGATGTCAAGATCCCAAGTTGGATAAATGTCTATCATAAACTAGCTCAAGACCTTGAGAAAGTTGAAGTTGCCACCTATCCTCAAGAAGAGAGTTCCAATCCTAAGACCATGAGTTGGAATGAAATAGTGGAATCATGGGGTAAGAAAGAAGAGAAGATTATTGTTCAAGAGTGTTAAGTGGGAAATGAAGTTAGTCCTTGTCAAATCCCTCCCACCCTTTCTAAAAAAACCTCTTATTTTAAATTTTAAACCTATCATACTCTTCTTCCTCATGATTATGCATATGATCTCCAATAAAGACTCTTCCAAGAGAATCTAGCCAAGTAGATTGAAGAATTAGATTCAAGAATGTGATTGCTTAGTTAAGGTGTAATAGAAGGTTTAGACCTAGTACAAAATTCCATGAATAAACACACCCCATCTACACCCCTTCAAGAGAGTTATCAAGCTACATCTGATGTGGATGAAGTGATGGTTAAGTGGAAGGAAGAGAATCAATTGATTTTATCCCAAGGTTTACTTCTTCTTCCTCATGATCTTCTCAAAGAACACCCTACTTTTCATTCCCAATCTGATTATGAACTCACTAGTGCTTGCCTCTTTTCAAATTACATTCATAAGTCCTCTCCTTTGTCCCACACTCCATTTTCACTTCCTTCACCTTCCATTAGCTTCCATACTCCAACTCTTACATTTCAAACTCATGAACCTATCCATTCACCCTTCACTTCATTCCCTTCTAAAGAGGAACCTATTTTGAGAGAGGCAAATGAGCAAGAGAAAATGCATTTTTTGGTTGATCAAGAGGCTATTATGAGTGATGATGAAGATGAAATAATTATAGGTACTCCCCATGAGAATCATCATGGTGATCATCATCATGAACCAGAGGTGGAAGGAATTATCAAAGATGAACAATGTAGTCAAATCATATTTTAAGAGGTGGTTGTTTTTAGAGGTTTTCATGAGAATAAGGTTAAAGAAGTGACTCTTGAAGGTGGAATAATTCATGGAGAAGATATAGGTCACACATACATGAAAATGTTTTAGAAATATGAAGATGATATTGAAAAACATCACTTGTCAATGTTGGATGGAGAATGTAAGCATGGTGAACTCTCTTTCCCTTTGTTTGATAAACCTTCTTGTTGGTTTGATGAAGATAATGACCATGCCATGGAACCAAAGTTGAACTAAGTTAAAGAGAATGTTTTTGAGTAGCTAAAGACTCTTGTTTTTGAAAAATAAGGAGAGGGATGACATTGGCTTGATAGAATTATTGAGGAAGGAGTTCTTGAGCTAGAAAATGATAATTTTTGGGATGAATTAGAATTTTTTTGTCTCAGCACAAACATCACACTAGCCACCCTTCCTCAAGAGAGCCATGATGAAGCAATAAATTAGTTTGAATAGCTTCTTAAAAGGATATAAAAGAATGAGTTGGTCCATGATGCATACCAAGAGGGCCATGAGTCAAATGAACCCTATGATGATGAGATAACAACCATTGATCCATTGATGGATTACACTAGCATGAAAAACCAACATGACACATGTATCAAAGAGAAGAATGGATACATGAAGTTTGAGTACATGTTTGAATCTAATACATTGGAATACATACCAATAAAAGTGGCAAACAAGAAGGGTGAGTCATCAAGTTATCACTCTAATAAGCTACCTGGTTACCACAATGAGGTTTCTTATCATGAAAGAGACCCAAGAATCTTCCCCTTTATTCTAGGAGGGGGAAAACTATATCAAGTTAGTTGTACATATTAGTTTTCTTCTATTTATTTCTTATTTTCCCCCTAAGTTCTTATGCACATGTGTGTGTTTTGTGTGTTTTCTTTAGTCTTGATGTGTGTTTGTTCTTTCCCTTGCTTGTTTTGAGGTGGTAACTAGTTGTCTTGTTTATCAGGTTTTGAGTCATGGTCAATGGTTTCTTATTTAATTCAGTTCTTAGATGGCTCTATATGCCCAATGGATTAATTCATCTATTATTCTGGTTAGTATAGTAGTCATACTACTCCTATGAGTCACCAATTTATTGAATAAATTTTGGCCCTTTAGGCCAAAATTGGGCACCCCGATTTAAAAATTGAGCCACCTAAGCCTATATCTTTGGCTAGGTCTAGTATTAAGGTTTCATTCAGAAGAAGTTTTTTATAAAAGTCCACAATAAATGTACAAGTCTAATTTTTTTAGAAATTTTGTTTTGGTCTTTTGCTAAGCCTTTGCATCGTAACCTTTTTGAGTCTTTTGTTTTTTACTAAGTGTTATTTCTTTTGGATTTTTCATTCAGCCAAGTTTTGAATTTTTTTGGACATTTTGTCTTAAGCAAATTTTTTGAAGGGAATTTTATTTTTTTTAAAAGGCACTTACAACATTTTTGAAGGGGTCTTTTTCATATTTTTTGAAGGGTAATTTTCAACTCTTTTGAAGGAATTGTTTTGGACATTTTGTGTAAAACAACTTTTTTGAAGGGCACTTCAATTTTTTTGAAAGGCACTTGTAACTTTTTTGAAGGGGTCTTTTTTATATTTTTTAAGGGGAAATTTTCAACTCTTTCAAAGGAATTATTTTAGACATTTTGTCTAAAAAAACTTTTCTGAAAGGCCCTTGAAATTTTTCCAAAGGGATCTTTTTCAAATTGTTGAAGGGGACATTTTGTAAAAGTTGACGGTACTTTTGATTTCCTTGAAGGGTATGTTTCCTTTTATGAAATTTATTTTTTCAAATTACTAAAGGGTCATTCCAAATTTTGGAAGGTCCAAAAGAAAATTTCAAAGAATTAAATGGTCCATTTTCAAAAGCTGAAAGGACACTTACAAAATCCTAAAGGATTGTTCAAAACAAATTGCCCATAGAATTGTCTAAAGGAGAGGTTTGAGGTAAATAAGATTCTAAAGGAAACACATAAAGGATGATGACCTATAGAATTTTAATTTCAAACTTTATAAAATAGCCATTGGAATCAAAAAAGGCTTGAAAGGAACTTAAAGATGAATATAGAGGTAATAAATGGCAAAATGTCCCAAGTATTTAGTGTAATTTTAACTGATTCAATTGTGACTAATTCAATTATAACTATTTCATTTGGTGACATGGCATAACTCACCTATCTTTCTCCCACATGTAATGGTAATTGATTCTCTTAGATGGACACATGTCTAAGTGACTCTTAGACTTCCCCTCTCTCTACCTTCCCATTTCTTCTATAAATTATGGCCTTTGGGATATTATAGGGATGACTCCACCTGAGTATGGTGAATCTCTTCTCAATTATACACCTTTTGATCAATAAAATGACTAATTTTTTACCTCTTCCATGACTGTTCATAGTGTGCTATACTTGAATGTTAAATTTTCTTAGTGAAGACTATGGATTCCTTAGCATTGTACTTCATTATTTCACCTATTTTTAGCTTCTTCTTACAGGGCATGTGAAGTGTCATAGGAGATATCTATGTCTAAGTGAGTTTTTATTTTCATCAGTGCCATTCAAGGCCTCTTGTCTAGTCCTCCCATCATAAGACAATCTTTCATGACCTCATAGTGTAATATTGATGCAAGAAGATAAATATTGGGAAAGTGTATGTTGGTCATTATTTTGGTCAAAAGTGTCATATACATGTGGTTGGAAGCCATCATCTATGTTATTGTATCACCTCCATTAGTTTAGGTTTACTTTCAGTTTTTATCATTCCTTTTCCCCCCCAAATGTTAGCAGTAGTAGAAGTAGTATTCGAGTGGTACATCAAGGGAGTTATCCCCAAATCTAGAGATTCATTTCAAAAAAAATGTTGCCCATAACAAGAGATATGTTTCCATTGTGCCACTTTGATGAGGAGAGCTAAACATCTCCTTAATGGTGTGAATCAAAGTGATAACAAGATGGATGGATGAAAAAATGCATGGAGTATGACCCTAAAATTAGAGTTACAAAACTTTTAAAGCGTAGAGGGTTATGTTAACACCTTTCAATAGAGGTAAAACAAGATAAATATCAAGTGTTGGTAGTCTATGATAGTCAATAGGTAGCTGAACAACATACCTTTCAATTAAACACATGATATAGTTAAATTTCTTGAGTTAGGACAATGTCCTATATTGATAGATAGATCCAAGATAAGGCACTTAAATTTTAAAATTATACCTTATGTCATTATAGATGGATTATTTTTCAAGAGAGACATAGGAGGTATTCTTTTGAGGTGTGTGGAATCATGCCAAGTGGACAAGATGCTTGAATAGTTCCATGATGGTCTAGTTGGTGGAAATTTTGCTACTAATATGAAAACCTCTAAGATTATTAAATATAGGTACTTTTTGACCATAATGTTTAGAGATACAAACTCTTGGCTAAGGAAATTCCCAAAATGTGCAATGTTTGTTGGCAAGAAAAACCTAGCTGCCCTTCCCTTACAGCTAATATAAGTAGAATATCCTTTCATGTAATAGGGCTGAGATTTCATAGGGATGATACAACCCCCTTTAATTAAATGGAATAAATGGATCATTACATTCATAGACCAATTTAAAAGATGGGTTGAATAAATTTCCCTCAAAGAAGCTAATGGAGATTCTATTTTAGACTTTTATGATAGCCTTGTGATCAAATTTGGTGTGCCTTATACAATCATTTCTAAGAATGAATTGACCTTTAACAACAATAAGGTATGTGAGTGAACTATTTAACATGGAATTTATCTCAAGGAAACCTCTAACTATTACCCACAGTGCAATGGACTAGTAGAGTCCACAAATAAGAACTTGTTGAGGATTATCAAGAGAACTATGGAAGATGGTCAAAGGGAGTGGCATACTAGACTAAGAAATTCCCTATAGTTAGATAGAGTGACACCTAATAAATATACTAGGCACTCCCCATACCTTATTGTCTATGGTAAAGAATCCTAACTTCTTATATCTCTTGAGCTTCCTAAATTAGATCTTTCACATCAACTTGAGCTCCTAGAGAATGATGCTATGTAAATAAGGTTGAATGAGCTAGGACAACTGGAGGAGACAAGGGATGTTGATATTCACATTATGTTATTTAATAAAAACTAAGTGAAGAGGTAATTTAACAAGATATCTTCTTAAAATAAATTCCAACAAGGTGATATAGTCCTCAAATGGGATGAGGACTATGTTAAACTAGGAAAACACTCTATGTTTGATAGCATTTAGAGTGGGCCTTATGTTATCATAGGTTATAAGTAGAGAAATGACTTTGAGCTTACTAGGAAGAATAGAGAGATCCTTCTCATCCCTATAAATGAGAGGTATCTTAAATTCTTCTACTAGTGTTGTCTCATGATCTTTGTACATAGCTAGATAGGTCTATCTTTACCTCCAAGTGCTTTTATATAGTACTCTTTTATTTTCTATTGTTTAGGTAGTTATTTGGTGTGTTTTTATTGATTTCCTATTGTTTGTGTGTGTCTCATTATTTCAAAGTGTTTCCAAGAGTTAGTAAAAATACTTACTGTAAGTAATATTCACTTGTTTAGTCATCAGAGCAAGTTTGATCAAATTCTAGGTCACATGACCAGTAGGCTAGTCAAGCCAATCGAGTTGCCAAAAACATTGTTCAATTTATAGGATTGGAAATTTGGCCAACCTTATAGCTTATTGGGGTCATAGCCTATGTTTTAAATTTGCTTGTTAGTCATGTTGAATTCACTCAAACTATTTATATTCAGTTCCTTATATGGTCATATTCCAATCTTGTCTTAGTAACCCTTGAGTGAATTATTACATGAAAAGGATGTTTTCTATGTTATGTCTTTACTATGAAAATTTATTAACTTAGTGCATTTTATGTTTATAAATACACGCTTTGAAAAATAATTTAGTAGGGTAGAATGTGTTTAGGGACATCAAAATTAAGATACAATAAATAACTATTTGGGTTTAAATGATCATAAGGTTGAATGCAGATCTAATGAAATGTGTTCAATCATACCTTGAAGATCTAATGGTGCAATCAAAATTCAAAAAGTGCCTAGATCAAGATTGATAGTGTGTATTCCTACATACAAGTTGAGATTAATGATTCTTATTTAAATATTAGGACCTAGAATCAATGACATGTGTTGACCCATGCAGATAAGATCCAATAATGCATGTTTAATTGTGGACTCAAAGATCAATGGTTGATGTTTGATCAAATCAAATATCCAATGATGAATGGTAACCCGATTATGTCAATGGGTCTTAAATATCTAATAGAGCATGATTAATCATACACTCAATGATCAATGGCAAGATCATAGTCAAAAAGTTACAAGATCTTATGATTAAATGCATCAACGATAAGTGACATGATTGTGGAAAACAAGTAGATTAATGGTGCACATTTGATCAAGTATAAGGAGATTAATGGCGTGTGTTCAATCAATCCAAGGAGAAATATGGTGTATGTAAGGTCAAAAGGTCAATGATATCAGAGTAAACATGAGGTCAACATAGGGTTTAAGCATAAGAATAGATGAAGATGATAGAAAATACATAGTAAGTACATGGTGGTGACAAATGCCTCAATCTATGAAGCCTAGGTCAAGGATCAATGGCTAGCATTGAAAACAAACTTCTAGGAGTAAATGAGATATACAATGTGATTGAGCCTCTATTAAAGAGTATATTTTTTGAATGATCTTGATTAATTAAAATCTATTGAAAGAGCATCAATGTAGGGAGAAGTGGGAGAAGGAATTGTGAGACTTTTATAACTATTTTTTTAGGTAGTCCTGACCAATTAAGAGTTTTTAAGGAGCATAAATGTAGGGAGGTTGAAACTACTATTCTGAGTAGAATTGAGCTCATTAATGATCCCTTCTGTGCCAAAATTTTACCTCTCTAGCTTTTCTTTCTTCCTATAAATGAATTCATTGAGCTCTTGATTTTGATCCCTTGATTGGGTATAGTAAACCTCTACTAAAATCACTTTGTAAACTCTTTGAAGTAATATAAGACAATTGTAGATTATAGTTTAATGCTAAGTGTACTTTATTAAAGTGTGATTTATAGAATGTATGTCATCTATTCATCATATGTAGGTCTTTCATGTACCTTGCTTTAAGATTGTTAATTTCTTGTAGGTTGTGTGAAGTGCTATCTAATGAGGTTTCTCTTGAAGTGTCATAAGTCCATAGTGTCTTACATAGACTTATCTCGTTTTGTCCTTCAATTTTAAGGTCTCTTTTCAACCTTCATACAAAATACTCATGTTTGGAACCCTATCATAGAATTTGATCAACCCTTATCCCCATTGAATTCATTAGTAGTCATGAAAGTGTCCAAGTTGAGATTGGATCATTAAACATTTGGTGTATCACCACACTTAAATTAGGATTTCATTCATGTAATTTTTCCCCTTTTCATCCTAATAGATTAATTTTTAATAAGAGAGATTCAAATTATCATATATCAAAAGCTATCCTCATTAAAAATCCTAGAGGTCTAACCCAAGATTAGGTGACCCACATCCAAGATCATTCCCATGTTGGAGTAGGTTTGAGCAAGAGGACCTAAACAATCCTTTACTCAGCTCGAGTGTATCCTAAGTCTCCAACAAGATTACTTTGTTCACACATTTAAAAAATAAAGGAACTAACTAATGGTAAGTAGACT
Source organism: Torreya grandis (assembly GCA_037957365.1). Classification (NCBI taxonomy): domain Eukaryota; kingdom Viridiplantae; phylum Streptophyta; class Pinopsida; order Cupressales; family Taxaceae; genus Torreya; species Torreya grandis. Next base: position 2,425,902 of record JARHVA010001262.1, on the reverse strand, counting down.
ATTATCCATACGGATCATCAACTGCTTTAATATTTGTAAGCTCAAACCAAAATTCAACAAACCAGGTACTATAAATGGATGGGTTTATTGCAAAAATGTCATTTGATTATCAAATATAAAAAATGTGTGATTACCAAACTAGCTGACATGTTGTCAACACCTCCTTTACTTATAACAATGGGAACCATAAATATTATTGATCCTTTTATGTATGAATATTATGTAGAGGGATATAAGCATGATGTATATTTGGGGGACCTATTTATTCAATCAAATAACTAAAAAGGTGTAGGGTTTAATCTCAAGGAGGATGGATGTCTTCAACATGGATTGTTAAACAAGTTGGGTAATCTTTGTGTGCCTAAGGAGGAAAGAGTTTAGATATTGAGAGAGGCACATAATTCAAATTTTTTAGTTCTTGGTGTTACAAAGACTATTTCTCATTTCCATAGGTATGTTTATTGGCCTAATATGCAAGTTAATATTTTTAAGTTCATAACAGGTTGTGTTTTATGTAGTAAAAGTAAGCCTAGTAATAGAAAATTGGATTTATATATGCCATACCACTTAATTCTAGGATATGGGAAATCATTTATATGGATTTTTTAGGTGGGCTGCCTATGTCAAAGAAGGGGAATGACTATCTCTTTGTGGTTATGGACTGGTTTAGTAAGATGTATATTATTGTTTCTCATAAAGAGGCCCTCAAAGGAAATTATTCTATTGAGTTTTTTTGTTAATGTGTGTGCTTACTTCTATTTTCCTAGTTTTATTTTTCAAAGTGGGACTAAAGGTTTCTTGGGAAAGTTTGGTTTACATTGTGGGAGAAGATGGATACTAAGTTGAAATAATATACCGCTTTGCATCCACAAATCGATGGGCAAACTAAGGTTGTGAATAGAATATTGGTTTAACTATTGAGAGGGTACAATAGGAATCATCCTAAGATATGGGATGAAAATTTTGTATATATTTAACATTCTTATAGCATGGTTGTACATTATTCTACTAGTAAATCTACTTTTGAAACTTGTTCTAGATACTTACCTCCATGTGCATTTGATGCTTTGTTGAGATATTCATACAAGGGAAATCGAAACATGGATCCTATGGTCTACAAGGATAATAACTTATTTGATAAAATTTAGCCTATTCATATCCAAGTGCAAGAGAGGTTAAAGAAGTCTCAAGATAAGTACAAAGAGAGACATTATCAAAATAATATTGAACATAGTTTCCTTGTTGGTAACAATATATGGTTATAATTAGTTAGAGAAATGATCCAAGGTACATCTAAGAATATTAATCCACTAAGGAATGTTCCATTTTAAATTATAGAACAAGTGTTTAAGAATGATTTTAAACTTGATTTTCCACCTTATATGAAGATCTATTTAGTTTTTAATGTTGAGAATTGACATCTTTTTGAGTCTTATGTACTAGACAATGAAGATGAAGAGATATTTTTATCTTACATTTAAGACCTCACTCCTAAAGTTAGTCAAAACAAGAGGAATATGTTATTTTTTAGAAGGATAGGGCCATGCAAAGAGGAGTGAAATAATCTTGGCTAGTTGGGTTAAAAGTCACCTTCCCAAAAATTCCAAATGGTATTCCAAAAAATTTGTGGGGAATGAATTTCTTCACTTAAAAAAATCCTAAAGATTTCAGGTATTTGAAGTCTCAAATTTGATAGGTATGATCCAAAAAAGGATCTTGTTTGTACTTAGTCATGTATGCAAACTAATTCCATTATGCCCAATTATATATAAACATGCTTATAATCACTTATATAAGACACGTAATGTTAAATACTTTATCTCAAGTACAAAAAATAGTGTGGGTATGATCTAGATACTTTCACATTGATCAAGAATGGATTTATTGGTTCTTAAACTTCATGGTTTTTTCAAGAGGATGAAACCACCCTTATTTGCAGGGTGGTCATTAAAAAACTACCTTAATGATTATGTAAATTCCCCTCTATAGAGTGATGAAGCCATAACTACCAACATTTTTAAGTGGTGGTCATGCAAATACCTTGGTATTTATATAAACACCCATCTATAAACTGTGATGATTCTATCACCTTTGACAACAATAGGAAGGGGAACAATTATAAATGCTCCCTTTATTCATATAAATTTGTTATAAATTTTTAGAAAGTTATATGGTTGAGAATGCCTATATAGGAGTTTGAAAAAGTAAAGAACACATCAGAGTGGTAGTGATTTGTTTGTAAATTGAATTCACATCAATGGTTTTGAGTTTGAGTATTGGTTTTAGTTTAATCATTATTTGTAACTATTATAGTTGGTTCAAGTGTATGAGAGTTATAAGAAGCATATTGTAAGTGTAGATTTTGACTTGTATATAAGTTTGCATAATATATATATATATATATATATATATATATATATATATAATCCATGTAGGCCATTGGTAGTACTTAGCACATAGTTTGAAGAACATAGTGTAAATGTGAGTGTGTTTGTTCACATGTTGGAGTTTTCCCACATTAGTTTTCTCCAAGATTATCCTTATGTGATATATGTTTTATCATATATTTATTTTTTTATGATATGTAGACTACTCATTTCCTTCCCAATCATTTATTAAATTCTATTTTCATATCATAGTCTAAAACCAATTGTTTAACAAGCTAAGTTTGTAGTATCCATGTTGATGAAGTTGAGAGTGGAATTTACAACTAGATTAAAGTTAAAATGTGGATCAATGATCAAATAATACACTTCATCATTCATAATGAAAGTGATAATAAAATGATTTATAATAAATTATTTTTTGTTATAAGTATAATCACTGAGATGGGGGTGAATAAATGATGCAAGAAATTCAATTCCAATTCCAAAACTTCAAACTCTTGGCCACTCAACAAAGCATTCATGAAGCACATAATCTAGTTATTATAAAGAATAAATGAAAATATGAAAGATCAAAACAAATACACATGGATTATGTGTGAAATTATCATGGGGAATAGAACCAACTCTCAAGTCTATAAACAAGTGGACTACAATCCTATAATATATTTACAAACAAGATACTTTAGTGAAGCACCCACTTCACAAGGAACACCAACCCCTAAGCATGAACAAGTACCTACTTGTCCTAGATGTTTATCACCCACACAAAACCTTTTGATATTAACACCTATAGAGTTATGATTTACTTTCAATATGATGGAGAAATAGTGAACAACAAATCTTTTCAACCCTTCAAGCTTCCTCAAGCCTTCACACACAAGTAATGCATCCAAAACAACATTTTGGATCACTCTACACCTCTTCACTCATCTTCAATATTAAACCCTATAGGAAAACTATTATAAAATAAATAATATGAAATATGGGTAACACACATATTCATCACACTAATATTCTCCTCAATCCATCCACCAAGCACTCTCACACTTCTATTTTCTTTGTTTGTCAACTCTAGAAACCTTCATCTTTATTTATGCTCTTTATAGATCCCTCATGATCACCATCTTCTTGATCAGATATAAGACATACCTTAACTCTTAATTATTATATCACAATTATAATAAGATAAATTTAAACTAATTAGGTCATCCATATATTTTATATATCACCCCTAAGCAATAACATCTCTCTAATAGGCCTAAGAAGCCCTTATATGTCTATGGAGACCTATTCATCCTTTTAATGCTTTATCAAGAAAAACTAAGAACATAAGACTAATTCAAAGCACATATGTCCTCAAAATATGACCCCTAAGACACCCTTGAGTTATTAGATTCATCATTTCATACATTTTCCTATGTAAAACCTATCAATCATTTGCCTTGTACATGAAAACATGATGAACAAACCAAAAGTCAACTTGTAAGCAATTGCTCATACTGAAGATGGATTGGTTAAACCTCCAAAATCAAAATAAATGATCATTAGAGAGTGTAAAACACTTATCCAATATATAATTCACCTTAAAACATCAAACACCATCAATAAAAACTCAAACATCATTCTTAGGTCACTTGTAGAAGAAATTTAAACCCTCAATCAACTTTGGATTGTAATAAATGTAAGTGTACAATCGGTCAAACCTATAAATCATTTTTCCTATATTTCCATTAAATTTATATACCAATTTTATTTTTATACCACCATAAACTTCATCCATCATAAAAAATTATTAACAAAACATTGTAGATTGGTTTTCCTTTGTACATTCAAATATTTGATTTCCAACGGCCACTTTTGAATGCAAATTTGACTATAGAAACTAGTGAAATCTACCCAAGAGACCAAATTTGCATTACCATAAATTTTTATAGAAATAATATAAATATATAAAATTTCAAACACATTATCTAGAAACAAATATGAACAAACTCATGTGACCACTTTCTTTTGACACCTTCACATGTGCAAATTCTGACATCATCAATCTACTTACTCAGGAAGTTCTACCAGGATGATTAAGATAACCTGGACAATCACAAGACTACATATATGAACTAATTTCAATTCCAAAATTATACCAAAAACTCTTGATTACTCATATTACCCATCAAACATGGTCAACACATCACCAACATCCATCATCTTGCCTATACTAGCAAACACAATAGGGTCCATGCATGATCACTAAGGCACACTTTGTCATTGATAACCATGCATACATATAAAATCATAGACAATATTAGCCAAATTAGGGAAATAATTGAAAACACCTAAACAATATCCCCCTTTTTCATTGATTTCAACACTTGTAAATGTTTTCAAAGCTAACAACAAAACTATGCATATACTCTTTCTCCCTTTACAAACACTTTCTCCCCATTTGACACAATGAAAAAGTGGTCTAAATTATTGATCTCAAGGACCTTAAATGTATTCAAATCAAACATAAATAATTTATATACTTTGATATATGATATAAAATCCCCCTATCACTGTGCATACCATTCCTTATCATGACTACTTCAAGCCTGCTCATTGACAACACTCTTCTTTGACCATGCACTATTATATGAACAAGAAATGAATAATATGAATAAAATATGAGTGGTCACACATTGATAAAATTTATATGGAATCCACCTAAGTCACCTAAAATTGGTCATCCCTTAATCACCTTCTGACCATCTCCAACCATAATAAAATTTCATAGTTGCCTTAAAATTTTCTCTCACAAGCCATCCGTAGAATGAAGATTGGTCATTCAAGATATTTACCAAGCATATTTTATGCATAAATACAACTAATAAACATATTAAATGACCACCATACCCTTTTCATTTTTAACAAAATTAATAAAAATCACTCTTCTTCACACTAGCCTTACCTAGAGGTCTAGTAGCCTTACTTGAACCTTGTAGAGCTCATAAATTTCTATGTATTTACCATCATAACTTAAAATTTCATATTTTATACACACTAAGATTCCCCCTCATTAATTCCAAGAATCATCATCCAAATCTTCCTCTTCAACATATCTCCTTCACAAACTTACCTACTAATTAGCTCTCTATTTGCATAAAATCTCAACCATAGGTCAAACTATACACTTATAGATGATTGTAAAGAACGTTTTGAGAACCCTTTTGGCCTTTTAAAAGTATTAAGTATCCTAATACTTCAAATCCTTTGGGAAGGTCACTAACCCACATGGTACAAAACCTAGGGCATTAAAAAGAAATAAAGTCAACTTATAACCTTTTGGTCAACACTATATATTGAAACTTTTCTCACACCTATAGGTAAAAAATACACACTTATGGACAAATTTTTTAGGTTTTAATCCTTTAAGAACCCATAGAACCATGAAATGGTTTTTAACCTATTAGCCCTTAAGTAAAGACCATCATACCTGAGATCCTTCAAAATTCTTCAACTTACCTTCAAAATACCTTAAAATATTTAAACCACTTGGAGCATACCTATATGAGGTAAATACACCTTTATATACAAAAAAATCATCTTGAAAGTCACCAATATTCATTTGACACCTAGAACCAACCATACTATGTATACAGACCCTATGTACACAATAGTCACTATGCTAAAACACCTTAAAATGATCATGGAAGCCTTATGACCTCTCCTCAAAAAAATTTAAATATTGACACATCAAATACAACTATAATATACCCTTGGTTAGCTTCATATACCTCAAATGTATCAATTTTACAAGATGAACACACATTAGGTAGTAAATACTTAAAAAATGGTCAAATTGAATAAATGCTCATGGATGATTATTTTGACTAACTGAGAACATCTAAAATCATGGAATAAACTTGTAAAATTACTATCCACACTCAATTTCAATCGTAACTTCATTCTTCATGATTTGACCTTCTAAATAAAGCATCAAAATTTGACTAAAACTTGTTTTTAGGACCAATGTCCCTAAAACCATTTCTTGAAGATTTTCATCACAAACCTATAGAGAAAGCTCATGAAATTTTTTATCCCCCTTAATTAATGACATTATAATTATTAATAGATAAGGAGATGAATCCCAAACTTTTTCTTAGATATTCAAATGTTGCTTTTGTCAATGGTTTAGTCATAATATTTGCAAGTTATTCTTTTGTAGGCACATACTCCAACTTAACACTTTGATTATTCACTTTTTCTCTCAAGAAATTACATATAATATTAATTTTCTTAGTTTTTGAGTGCATAATAAGATTATTAGAGATACTAATTACACTATTATTATCACAATAGATATGATAAGGTCTATTTTGTCTTACCTTATAGTCTTCTAAGGTTTGCTTCATCCACATTACTTGAGTATAACATGAAGAAATAGATATATACTTAGATTGTATATTTGATAAGGATACAAAGTCTTGCTTCTTACTTAGCCAAGACACCAAGCATTTACCCATGAATAAAACACTACCATTGGCACTCCTCTCATCCACACATTCTACCCAATATACATTAGTGTATGTCCTTAGATTAAATTATTTTCTCTTGAGGTACCATAAACCATATTATCCGGTGCTCTTGAGATATCTCAAGATACTTTTGACTGATTTCAAGGGAGATTATCTAGGATCAGCTTGAGTCATCTTGTTTACTTAAATTGCATCCTATGATCATTGGAGTACTGATTGGATTACAATCCAACATGTCAAAATTCCTTAGCATATCCTTAATGTATTTTACCTATGAAATTAATATCCATACATTAATTTGGTTAATCTACAATCTTAATAAGAAATAAAGTTCTCCCAACATTAACATTTCAAACCCAGTCTTCATAGATCTGCAGACTCTCTACTCATGTTGTCATTATTAGATCCAAAAGCTATGTAATCAACATAGACTAACATGAGTAATTGATGAGTGATATCTATCTTAATGTATAAATTACTAGAAACTACCCCTATTTTGAATCCTTGGGTCAATATATACTTGTCTAATCTATCATACCAAGCTCTGAGAGCTTGTTTAAGACCATATAAAGCCTTTTTTAGTTTACAAACATAATCTTGATTGTTTGTCATGGAAAACCTTTAGGTAGATGAATATAGAATTTTTCATTTAAGTTACCATTCAAAAATGTAGATTTCACATCCATTTGGTAAACTTTCAAACATTTAAATATTGCATATGATAAGAAGAGTCTAATTACTTTCATTGTTGCCATAGGAGAAAATGTCTCATCAAAATCTATTTTTTCAACTTGAGCATATCCTTTACACACCATTATATCCTTATTTCTTATGACCTCTCATTTCTCATTCATATTGTTTATGAATACCCATTTAGTTTCTATCACATTTTTGTCTTTTTGCCTAGGTACCAAATCTCATGTTTCATTCTTTACTATTTGATCAAGTTACTCATCCATTTAAAATGTATAATTTTCATCTTTGCTAGCTTCCAAGAATGTTTTATGTTCAATCTTGGATAACATAGCTATGTCTTGTTGATTCTGATTGATCAAAATTCTCCTTTTAGTCTATATACTAGCATTCACATCTGTAATTACTTGGAAAATATGATGATCCTTCTGTATTATCTTATATGGAGATTTAGTGTCTTATCTTACCTCTTCCTCTTCATCATCTAATTTATCAGAAATGCCTTCATTATGTGAATAAAGGTTCTTTGTAGTTTCATTTATCTGCAAGTTAGTATTCTTGATTTCAACTATCTCTTCAATTCTTACATTATAACTTTCAACAAACTTGTGGAGTCTCTTATTGAAACATATATAAGTAGAAATTATGAAGCAATAACCCAAGAATATGCCCTCACTAGTCCTTGAGTCAAATTTACAAATATTTTCTTCATCCGTCTTGATAAAAGACTTGCTCCCAAACACTCTCAAATGTTTGAAATTATATGCCCCATTTTTCCATAGTTCAAATGGAGTCTTATCACCATTTACTCTAAATTGTCATCTATTTAAAATTTATACTAATGTATTAGAATCATCTTCCTAGATTTCATCTGATAATTTATAATCCTAAAGTATGGTTATACTCATCTCTTAGAAAATTCTATTTTTCCTTTCAACTACCCCATTTTGTTGGGGTGTCCTAGCAGTATAATACTATCTTCTAATCCCTTGATCTTCAAAAAAATTATCAAACTCATAAGACAAAAATTCACCTCCCCTATCTGATCTCACACACTTTATTCTTGATCCTTTCTCATTTTCAACAAGATCTTTGAATACTTTAAACTTTAAAAAATCTTCTAGTTTCTCTTTAATGAAATATATCCAAGTCATCCTAGTAAAGTCATCAATTAATAACATGAAATAGGTATTACCTTGAATACCTTAAGTTCCTATAGGTCCACATAGTTTAGTGTGGATCAATTCTAATGATAATGTGGTGTAATTATCCTTAGATTTGTAGTTTCTCTTGACTAATTTCCATGAAGGCATGCCTTGCAAAGAGTATGAGGAATCTTAGTGATTTTAGGCATATGCCTCACTAATCCTTTTGAATTAATCCTCACCAAATTTTTAAAATTTATATGTCCATGTCTTCTATTCCAAAGTTAGCTTTCCTCTAATTGATTCATGAAACACTCCTCCCTTTTGGATTCATGTAACATATATAGGGTTTTATCTACCTTATGAATATTTTGTAACTACTTTTCCAGACATGGATCTTCTCACTTTACATACTTGATAACGAAAATTTGTAACATTTCCTTACTTACACATTTGGATAACACTTAGAATATTGTGTTTCAAGCCTTGTAAAAATAAAATATTTTTAGTTCTAGCATGACCATTATCAAAAATTACATACCTTAGCCAACTATGTTAGTAAAATTATTGTCATCAAATCTCACTGAACCTAAATTATGTTTTTTGAGAGAGATAAACGTACTCTTATCTCATATCATATGACTTGAGTATCCATAATCTATGTACCATTTCTTATTTACATCCTCTTGAGTATGCAAGGTAATTTGAACAAACATTGACTCTCCCTTTGGTGCACTACCTAAATTATGATTCTTCTTTTCTTCAATATTCAATTTGTCTTCCCTAAACCATTTCATGGTGTCAATGACTTGTATGTCATTTTTCCAATATGCCCTCTTCTAGTACTTAGTTATATGTCATTATTTGTATTTATAGCATAGAACCCTATTTCTATTCTTTTAATAGACGTTATAGTCCATATATATGTAACCACAATGATTATAAGTGTAATAGTACCTATTAAAAATACAACTATAGTTATTCATGTTAGACATTACTTTTACTTGACCACCAAAAACACAAGAATTTTCATCTTTAAGTTATTTTTTAGAGCTAGGATTCTTCTTATACTTAGATATAATCACATCTATATATGTCATAACTTTACCTTCCAAATGATCCAATCTTTGATTCAGGCCTTTATCCATCATGTCCTACAAATTCTTGACTGTTGTTACTAGTTTATCTATTTATGTCTTCATACCATCAATGTTTTCATTAATATCATAATATATTGAGGAAATTAGAGCTAACTTTTTACTTCCTTTCTTGTTATTCAATCTTTCATTCTCTTCCTCTAGATGTCTGATCTTTGATACGGCACATACTAGTTCACCTTAAAGATATATTTTAGCCTCTTTGTTATCCATTGTACCTATGATCACCTTCAAGTGGTTAAAATTGAAAAGAAAGTATGGATCTAATACCAATTTTTAGATTTAAAATCAATAATAAGAGGGGTCAATTAGTGATGCAATCAATTAAATTATAATTCCAAAACTTCAAACTCTTAACCACTCAACAAAGAATTCATAAAGCACATAAACCAGTTATTGTAAAGAATAAAATAAACTATGCAATATTAACACAAATACACATGGATTATGTGGGAAACCCTCATGGGGGATAAAACCCACTCTCAAGTATAAAAATAATTGGACTATAGTCCTATAAAATATTTACAAATAAGAGACTTTAGTGAAGTACCCACTTCAAAAGGAGCACCAACCCCTAACCATGAATACACACCCACTTATCCTAGATGTTGAGTACCCACACAACACCTTATGATATAAAAACCCCCATATATCTAATTTAATTTAAAATTAATGGATAAATATTTAAAAATAAATCTCTTCAACCCTTCAAGCTTCCTTAAGCCTTTACACATAAACAATACATCCAAAACAACCTTTTGGATCACTCTACACCTCTTTCCTCATCCTTAATCTTCAACCCTATAAAAACATTATTATAAAATCAGATAATATTACCTATATGTTATAAACATATTATTCACATTGTTATTATCTTCAATCCATCCACAAATAACTCTCACACTTCTCTTTCCTTCACTTGTCAACTCTAGAAACCTCCATCTTTGTTTATGCTCTTTATAAAGCTCTCAAGATTGCCATCTTCTTGGTTGGATATAAGATATTCCTTAACTCTTAAGGATTATATCACACTTATAATTAGATAAAATTCACATAAAAATGTCTTCCATATCTTTGATAGATCACCCTTAAGCAATAACATATTTCAATTAGACCTAAGAATCCCTTATAGATCCATAGAGACTGATTCATCCTTTTAAAACTTTATCGAGCAAAACTAGGAACATAAGACTACTTCAAATCACATAGGTCCTCTCCATATTACCCCTAAGACATACTCAAGTGATTAAATTCATTATTTCATGCATTTACATATGCAAAACCTATCAATCATTTTCCTTGTACATGAAAACATGATGAATGAACCAAAAGTCAATTTTTAAATAATTGTTCATACTAAAGATGGATTGGTAAAACATCCAAAATCTATAGAAATGATTATAAGGTATTATAAAACACTTATCCAATATATAATTCACCTTGAAACATACACAAACCATCAATAAAAACTCAAACATCCTTCTCAGGTCACTTGCAGAAGAAAGTCAAAACCTCAGTCAACTTTGGACCATAATAAATGCAAGTATATAATTAGTCAAACCTCCAAATCATTTTTCTTGGATTTCCATTGATGTTAAATACCATATTTATTTTTATACCACCATAAAATTCATTCATCATCAAAATTTATTAAAAAAACATTTTAGACTGGTTTTACTTTGTAAATTCAAATATTTGAATTCTAATGATCACTTTTTAATGCAAATTTGACTCTGGAAACTAGTGAAATCTACCTAGGAGACCAATTTTGATGAACCATAAATTTTGATAGACATCATTTCAAGACCTAAAATTTGAAAAAAATGATCTAGGCACAAATATTAAGAAACCCATGTGACCACTTTCTTTTGATACCTTCACACATTTAATTTTGATGTCATCAATTTGCTTACTAAGGAAGTTCTGACAAGATGACTAGGATAACCTAGACATTTACAAAACTACATAGATGAATTCCTTTCACTTCCACAATTATACCAATAACTCTTGATTTCTAATATGACCCATAATACATGGTCAACACATCACCATCATCCATCATCTTACCTATCAAATCAAACACAACAGGGTCCATGCATGATCACTAAGGCACACTTTATCATTGAGAACTATGCACACATATCAACTCATGGACACTCTTTTCCACCTTAGGTAAATCATTGAGAATAAATCAATATTTTTTAAATTAAACTATCCATTTATGCCTCATCCATAACCATACTCTATTGGATGGTTTAATGTAGGATCTAATAAAATCATCACGAAATAGCATTAATTGGTGTGAAACCTCAATATTTTTCAAGATACATTCCTTTGTGAAGTTGATACATTAGAGGCATGAAATATTTTAATTTTTCAACCATATATTTACCATCAACATAAATTTTATGATGGAAAATCCTATTAATGTTATCGTATATATTGGTGATAGGAGCTACCATATATCAAAATAGTTCCTAATATATCACTCATTATCACCAAGAAATATAAGAGGCCAATCACATCTAGTAATAAGTTTTTTATTTTGATGGTGAGATATAAATGCAAAAATATTCTTATGGTGTTAATTCATACTTAATTTAATATAGTATTAGTAGAAGAGACCATAGAGTTGAACTGTAATTTGGAATAATATAAGTATATGTTTTAGTCACTAAAGGAAGTGTATACATGCTATGTGATGAAACATGTTATTCATTTTATTCCTAGAATACCTTAAACTAATGATTATTTATACAAAAAATAATTTTTGGATAATGTATAAATCAAATAACAAATCCATGAACTTATGAACAAGTGACATATCAAACACAATGTTGGTAATATAGCATGTTAAGGCTAAATACCAACCTTTACCATCCAAAAAATTTCTTGATACTATTGAGCCCATTCAAGATGGTATAAAATTGTGTATTTTTGCCTAAAAAGGAAGATTTTTTGTCTTTAAATGCTAAAATTAGTATTTAAAAATTAATAAAAGAGTCAAATACCTTTGACCATATTCATATATATGACTTAACCTTAGTCATAACATTTTATAACTCGAAAAGGTTATTTGATACAAATTTAAGCCAAAAAGGGCTTATTTTTCAACTCTGACGTGCCAACTTTGGCCTCAAAAGACTGTAAAAGGAACAAAAATTTATTTTAAAAATCCATTGGCTGTTGGATATCCTTTTCATACACTTATATTGGTATTGTAGGTCTTAAGTTATCTTTTAAAGGAAACAAGAGGCTATTTTAATTCATATTTCAAGAAGTACAGATTCATACAACCAATCATACAGTTGAATCCTAAAATAGGATCAAGGGATATGAAATATGTTCATGAATATTTTCATGGAAATTGGTCTCTATATAGGATCACAACCAGTCTCCTATAGTCACTTTCTTCCTTTGCACATAGTGGTAGGCCTTCAAGTTTGATGATGGTATGGTCATGAAAGAGAAGACCCAAGTCTGAATTTTTGGTCAAAGAAAGTAGACTCAGAGATATTATTGATGGATCAAGTGGTTATATAATTTTTATTTTCTCCCACATGAATCATCCATTTGAATTCATTTTTCATTCTATAATTTTGCATCCATGAAGGCAACCAATTTTCTTCAATTTCTCCTCACCAGGGCAACACTTCAAGAAAATTTGAGTTTTTAGAGATTAATTGTAACCTAATACACCTTTATATGTCCTCCTTCAATCCTTTTCCACACATTTTAACTTCAAAAAAATATCAAAAAGACAAGGAATTTAATATGTAGCTAGGCATGCTTCTATAAAGAAATTGTATAGTCTATGAGAGAGAGAAGGTTTTCAAGATTTCTTAGTTTCCTACATGGCATGGATTTCATCCATGTTCACATGTTATAAAATAAACTTTATAAATGTTTTCATAAGGTTTCATATCCAAGAATCCCATACATATGCTCTCAAAACATTTTAAAAACTAGTTTAGTAAACGTTAAGGAAAATTAGCATTTTTAAGGTTTTTACAAACACCTGTGTTTCATTTTCAGCTTATTATCCTTGTCCAAAGGAATAAAAATTGATATGTTTTGAGGATGATATGTTCATGTTAACATATAACTCTTCATATTATTCTTAACATGCTCCTTCATACTCCTTTCCACCTCCATCTTGTTCATCCCCATATCACTATCATAACATTGTCTTTTCGCTATGTTTCATGCTTCTTTCACTATCCATTCATGTGTTTCCATCGTCTTTTATCACCTCACCTCCATTCCACCCATATTAATTCCATGGTTTCATTTCCATATAAATATAATGGTTTATTTGAGACCATCACAAGCATGAAAAAGAGGTATGAAGAACTACAAAGTAGCATATATAGCCAAGAAATGATGACCTATATCCATGATAGTAGTGGATGAGATCAAGACAAATCCTAAATCAAAGAAAGGATATGAAAATAGAAGAGAAAATTAAAGAAGAATTATCAAAAGAGTGACAAAATTTGAATAAAATTAGAGGATTTTTTGAGTTCCTCCAAAGCCTATCATAATCATGTCCTTACAAATCATACAATATGACCACTTAAAATTGACAAACTACAATCCTTACGATGATGACATGACATTAAGACATTAATGTTAATTGACAATGATGGAAGCTTTAAGGGTTATTAATACCTCTTGTGGTTTCAATTATAACTCAATGTATGGAGGCAGCCATCAAAATCTCAAGGTGTCTTTTAAGACACCTACAAGTTTGAGTAAGGTCAAAATCACCTACAATAGGCATATCTATTGGTAGTCTATAGGTATCTAGTGCTTGGTTCCTAGTTGGGTTAATCAAGTACATGACTAAAAACATGAAGTTTTTATGATAGTGATAAATAGGAGATCTAAAACATACTATCAAATATTTTAAATATGGTTTTAATAATCATAATGGAGACTTACAACAAGCCTAAAGGCAAGCTACAACCAAAAGGGAGGTTTTGAACGCATCAAGAGACCTATCAAGGTGTTTAAGAACATAAAGCAATACTATTGTATAATTACTATGAAGATTTTTAGCCTCAATTAGGAGACTAAATGACATATAATTATAATTCAAGGACCATTAGGAATGAGCTAAAAGAAGCCTACAACCATAGTACAAGGACAAAACTATAGTTAAGAAAGAGAGGCACTATTTGTGAAAGAGGTTTTTAAGGTTCAAACACCTTAAGGGAGGTTATTATGACTATAAGGATATTTATACAAGTGAATAACTCTTGATTTTTTTATTATGTGTTTCTTCAAAACCCTCCAAGCGCCTTCACACCTTGTCTCAGTCTGTACAAGAATAAATAAACAAGTAGCATAGTCAAGTGCATGGATATGAGAGATTTGTCTTCATAATGAGGGAAATGTGGTTTGAAATAAGGGGGATATTCTAATTTAAGGAAATTTAAGGAAAAATAAAATTCTTATTGAGTCATTCACCATGGATAACCACTTTCAAGTTTGTTTTCAAGGTAGCCTACAATATTGAGGGTTTTGAAGAAGTCTTAAGACTTGTCACATAGAAAATTGATTAATTGAATCATTAGATGTGTGATTAGTATAAGATAAGACATGTTATTGAATGATACTAAGGAGTTTTTTCAATTGATACATATTCAGGGTTTTGATTGAGTTTAAAACATAGGAAAACCTATAGGCAATAGGACTATTATCAAGATAATAAGCCATGTTTAAGAAAATTTAAAGGAATTTTGACTTCTTAAGATTTATTGAGGCTATGAAATATATCATGAAAAATAAAATATCAATTAAAACTCTTTTATACTTATCATAAAGCTATCAAATCCTTCAATCAAAGTTATGGTCTAAACAAAATCTTGAATAGGGTACAGTCAGGCATAGTAATGAGAAAGTTTGTTTCAAATAGTGATGGTGATCTTGACTAGAAGAGAAGACATGATCTTATAATGAAATGCATCCATATGAGTAATGAAAATTGATAAATGGTTTCAATAGTAAGAATATAAAACTCAAGGGACTTGATACATAGTCATTTCCTCTCAAAATAGTCACCTACAACCCTCTTCGAAGGCAATCCCCACCTCTAAGTCGCATGAACAACAAGCACAATGTCCATGATGGAATATCAAATGAGAAATGGTAGTTTCAAGAAAAATTATGATGAAATAAGACCACAAGGTAAATAAATGAGTTTCAAACATGGTGAAAATCATATCATACAAAAAATAGGATATATAGTCCCCAAGTACAGTCAACCAAGTAAAGAAAGGTCTATCTTGAAGGGCTAATGGTCTATGAATCAAGTTTCATTTTCAAGATAATTGTATGAAAGAACCACAAAGAAAAATTATGTTTTTACATCATCAATATGATGGATATGATTCTCAAGGAATTTTTACAATCATACATCTTTAAAATTTTTGCTACAACCATCACAAATAGGCTTTCTTTCAAGCTAAGTTAACAAGTCGAATGCTCATTATGTAAGGAATTTCATGTTTGGATGATCATTATTGATAATTTATTAGGATAAAATAATAAAATAGGATAAAATGGATACAAGAGGGTATGATGGGCTATATATTGATTACTATAGTCAAATTCCTCATATAACACTTACCTACAACCACATGAGAGCAGGCCTTTCCTTTAGTTAGTAGGTAAGATGAGGGTGTAATGCTATAATGGAGGTTCATGATGCATAGGATTTGTCATGTAAAGTAAATGTTATTAATATAAAAATGGTATGACCATCATAATGATATCACGAGGTTCTCCAATCATCTTTTATTTAGTCATTTCCTCTCAAACACACACCTATAACTCATGAACATAGTTAAATATCCAATTTTTGTAGGTATTGAGAACATAATGACATAAAGGGCTTTAATGTTTATATTGAAAAGTCATAAAATCAAAAATGATGATATATACTCATTATAAGTATGGTATGCCTTCTAAATACCTTCATTGATTGCAATGCCCACCTATAATAGTGTATGACATAACCATATGAGGTCTTTTAAGGGGGAGCAATGTGACATAGGTGATATATAAGATTGAGAGATAAAAAATTAAGGGTAATAGGTAATAAAAGGATTTATTCTATATATTTTCAAAGACTATGAAGCTTTCCTAAAACTCAAATACTTAGGTAAAGCATGAAAATACAATCACAGTCAAATACATGAGCCTGTCATGAGATAAATGGAAATTTTGAAGCACCTAAACATGTAAATTAATAATTTAAAATTGGTGAGCCTCATAATTATGAAAAAATAAATATCATCACTCCATTTGAGAGGTATTTTGACAAGTTTAAGTGCCCACTATTTTGACACGGTCATTAGTTTGTCTATTCACGGTCACCATTAGAGGAGGTACACTTATTGAGGAGTTTAAGGTGTGTTAGAAGAGTTAAAACTTCATTAAATTTTTTGAAAGGCATGGAGAGATGTTATTAAATCTTAATAAGACATTTTAAAATTATTCAAACTCCAATTTATATACAAACCATGTCCTTGAGGGATAAAACAAGCAAGCAAGCCTATAGCATGAAAAGGCATATTTTGACCTATCAAAAAAGATAAAACCTATTGAATGATTTTATGACATGGTATAGGTCCCATCATGATGATTTAAAAAGGGAGAAGCAATGGAGGAGTCAATTTTAGTCCAAGGGAGAAATTCAAATTATGTAGTTTTAGACACATTTTCAAGCCACCTGATCAAATGCTCATATCTTTAAACACGTGAAGAGTTGGCCAAAAAATATTTTCCTAATTTTAGGACCCCTATGAAATTATAATTCATGAATAATTTATTTTGGTTTAGGGGTTGTGATTGATGAACAATTGATAAGAGCGTAAGCATGTCTGTAATCCTTACAAACCCTACAAGTAAATTTATTTACATAGGTATTGTGATATAGGAATTTGATTTAAGAGAGGATGGTTAGTATGGTGTTAGTTAAAAAATGAAAACAAAATGAAAGAAACACACTAATAGCATAACATCTCCAGGCCTAGACACCAGGGAGAGCTTGGTAACAAAAAAAAAATTATAAACATAACTAAAAAGTAAGGAATAAAACACAAGAATTACTTCACTTTCCTTGGATGATCCAAATTCCTTTGTAGTTGTGGCTTGCTTGGCTTGTGCTCATGAAGTCATTGGTAATGGAATATTGTCTACCTCCATCTCTCCTTGGCACCTTTGCCTTATGGCCTAGCTTGGCTTTGAATCAATTTGGCATGATAACACTAGTTACTTGAAGCTTTTGGAACCATTTGTGCATTATAAATTTGCACCAAAGTAGCTTAGAAATGATGTTCATGGCCTCTCTATTTATTAATTTTTTAAGAATGTCTAGAATCAACCTGAACCATCCATCTTAAGATTGAGATGTGTGGTTGAGGATTAATTCAATTTTTGGAATTAAGTTTATATTTATCCTCATCATGACATTGGAAGAAGAGGTAATTAAGAGGCATGGAGGGTATGAATCTCAATATTTGTGGCATTTATAATCTAGGGATGTCTTTCCAAGAAATGAGGTCACCTATAATGCAGATATTCAATACACAATTCCAAAAATAATTTTTCAACAAATTTCCATGGAATTATTAATTAGGCCTTGATTTAGGTTAATTAGTTCTCAATCATGTTTAAGCACATTGTGCACAAATTACTCAAATTGATCATAACATCTAGTTATTGGTCTAAAATTTAACTAGATTAGAATTGGAAGGAAATGCGAGATGCATTGGATCTATATTCCCATTTAGTATGTTACCAACAACAAATAATAAAGGCATGTGTCTCGTGTAAGAAATTTGATAGGAAAGAGCAATCTAGAACACTTAGGTGTAAAATTAGCATTTTGACTTAGAATGATCTAATCAAAGTTAGCTGGCCCATAAATTATATTACCCCATTTAGTGATAACCTAGCCAAAATTGGCACTTGAATATGTTAGTTTCACATTTTTTAATGCATTTTAGTGTTTTAGGCCAAATTGGAGGTATCAATGGACAACTTTAGGTGTTTATAGTTTTCCCCTATCTGGGAAGATGTTTCAAATTGTAGGAAAAGTAATGCCTTCTCAAAGAATGAAAAATGGCATTTACACCAAAAATAAGATGATGGATGAAGAACAAAGCTTCAAATGGTTTTGGAAAGCCTATGCTGATGCCCTTAGAGGAAGTGACCATCACATTTGTTGATGGACAATCCCTCGAAAAGAAATAAGAAGAAAGGTGGAATTAACCCATGGTTCAAATTAATCAAGATGAGAAAATGATTGCATGCATTGATGTAAAAAAAAGATCCTAATTTTCCCAGAGGTGGTTATAATCAAGAATAAAAGTCAAAATAATTATTTTCCCATAGGCAGTTATAATCATTAAGAGGACCTAGATTGGCTAAAGATGATTATGCCCTAGTTATGGTTGATTAGCAAGCATAAATCAAGGATATATCTTGGATTATAGATTAAAGATGAGCGGGTGAAAAGTGATTAAAGAGAAGGATAGAAAAATAAGATTGATCAATGTGAATGATTCAATTATACTTACTAATGAGGATATGCTAATCCTTATTAGCAATAATAATAATAGAATGGCCAATGGGTTCATTTGATTAAGTGTGGGATGGAAGGGTTTGCCAAGGTGCCAAGGAGAAACTTTTGTAGCTCCATTGATTACAGACCTTCATGAAGCTAATTTTTTTTGTAGCATGTGATGGTAGGAATCATGATAGAACATCATGAAGACTTGGCCAAAAAATACATAAGGACTGACTCTTGATATCCAATAAACACTCAAAAATAATGCACCAATGATAAAAACCATGATGATAATATTGATGTATGAATATGGATAGACACAAGAATAATGTGCTTGAGAAATCACCTAATGAACATATATAAACTAATTCAAGGCAATAGTGTTAAAAGCAAACAAATAGGAAAGTGAATAAATTAAAAAATAAACAAATAAACAACTTGAAATAAACAAACAAATAGAAATCCTAAAAACAAAAGAAAAAGAAAACATCCTAACAATGACAATGCCCAAGTAAGGAGGATCGAGGATAACTGACTAGGCTTAGACAGGACAAATATTTTTGTATTTTTTGAAATGTTATGAATATTTTTAGAATTTTGAAGTATCTTAACTCATTATATAATGACAAGATATCTACTTGTAAAATGGTGAGAGCATTTGCCTTAGGTTGATTGTAAAATGGGGAGAGCATATGGAAAGGGGGACTAAGGTGACCTCAACATGAATTGAGCATGACCCACATAGTCCTAAAATGATCTCAAGTCATATTAATTCCATCCAAATAAAGGGTAGGGAAAAACCAAATAGGTCCCAAAAAAATTCTCAAATCTGGCACATGGCCATTCAAATAAAAATATTAATGGCAAGGTAATGCACTAATGAATGATAAACAAGTGTTGTACCTATTTTTCCCATAGGCAATTATAACTAGGATACAACAGAATAGGTCAATGATACTAATTTACCCATAGGTATTTATAATTAGTAGCAAGATTAGTGAGACACTAATTTTCCCATAGGTAGTTATAATCAGGCTCACATAAACAAACATGGATATAGGATGAAAGATATCTTTCCAAATAAACTATCACCTATTTTCATAGACTATCGTTGTAAACATAGATTGGATTGATTTTTGAAACTTGATCAAAATCCCCCCATGAAAAGGTATGGGAAGAACCAAATGAACCAAGATAAAAATAAGATTGGGTAGGATGATTAAAAATAGTCTTTGGTCTAGATATAAATAGAATGATAGGATGTATAAAATGGTAAGAGGGTTTTCCCTCAAGTACTAGGGTAAATGGATGAGATCTACAATAATGGTAAATAGATATGTAACAATGGCAATGACATGGAAATGTGAAACTATATGGTACATTTTTTTGGCCTGGGTGTGGTAAATGGCATATGATTCTATTTTTCTTGTTGATGGGTTAATATACATCCTAATCAACAAATGATATAAATAGAATACTTGATCATGTTAATTTCTATCCCACACCTTATTTGAATAACTACTTTATCAAAAACATGA
Source organism: Torreya grandis (assembly GCA_037957365.1). NCBI lineage: Eukaryota > Viridiplantae > Streptophyta > Pinopsida > Cupressales > Taxaceae > Torreya > Torreya grandis. The sequence continues at coordinate 2,404,888 of JARHVA010001262.1, read as the reverse complement.
TACATATTTGGATGTCAAAAATGTTGTGATCTTAATTGGTCATTGATTTTGATTCCTTCAAACATCAAGACAAGGTATCTTGATAAGACCACCATATTTTTTTGTTTGATTTTGAGAGTAGGTACCATTTTATTAGGCTATAGATTGGAAGTTATTTTAATTTGATCTTTGATTTTTTCTTCATCAAGTAGTGAAGAACTTTTGTGCTCATTTATTAGTGCCTCAATGAGGTTTTCACCAATGAAGTTGTCTTTATTGTCTTGTAGCACCTCTGAGAAGGTTTCACTAAGGAATTCTAACTTTTGAATTTTATTATTTTTTTTATTATTTTCTAGCACTTCCAATAAAATTTCACTAGAAGATGTTGATTTTTGACTTGAATTGTCTCCTAGTGCCTCTGAAAAGGTTTCACTAGGAGAGTTTTCTTCTAATGTATGAATGTGGTCTTGGCCTCCTTTATCTTCTTTAACTACTACATCACCATGGATGCAATTTAACAAAGTATTATTCTATTGATCCCAATCAAAACTTGTGGGACATGGAATGCCAATAATATGGCTATTTTGGTTGATGGTAATGGCTTGTGTAATGGTAATGGAATGGGGAGATATTTCACAATCCTCATAGAAGATACTAGGATAAATTATGTTGAAGCTAAAGTACTCATCCTCAAAAACCATAGAAGGATCACAAATGTATTCAAATTGATTTATGAGGTATGCATAACCAATGTTTTAATAGTCATAAATGTATTCTTCTTCTGAATCTAATTATAACTCAAGGTACTCTAAAATTGATGTTAAGACTGATGTTGATTATGATTTTGATGCTAAATCTGATATTGGTTCAAGAATAGAACCTAACTCTAACTCTGATTCTTCATCTAACAAGTACTCTATTATAATGATGTCTTGTTGAATATTTTGTATTGGAAAAGTAATAGTCTATGATGGCATAATGGGCTCCATAATAACTAGTTTTTTAGAGTGGGGCTCCTCTAGGATGGGAAAAAGGTCAAGAGACAATTCCTTAAAGATTGGATTATCAATAGGAGGCTCTTGAAAAATAGGCACATGGTCAAGGCAATGATTTTCCCAAAGGTGGTTATAATCATTAAGAAGTGACTTGATAAAGATTGGCTCATCAGAGTGAGACTCCTCAATAACTGGTATAGGATTAATAGGTAATTTATCATAGGTTGACTTATCACAAATAGTTGATTCAAGAGAAACATCTTGGATTTGTTGGTTCTCTTAGCCTTGGTTTATAATGAGTTGGAAAATACCAGTTTTGAACATAGTTTCATCTTTGAATGATTGGATCATTTGAGGTTTGGTTAGGATTGGTACTAGATGAAAAATGACTTGTGGTTGGATAATGGTAGGGAATTGGGGAGCATGATTTCTCACATGAGATAAAGGACAAAGTCATGAGAGGGTAATGATAGGGCATTGTGGGGCTTGATTGCTTGCAGAAGCCAAATTACTAGGCCCTAGAATGATGAAGGGGCATTGTGGAGCTTGATTGCTTACACAAACCAAAGGATGAGGTGATGGTATAGAAATGGTTGGGTGTTATGGAGCTTGGTTTCTCACACAAACCAAAGGATGAGGTCTTGGAATGAAAATAGTGTGACATTGTGGTCTTGGAATAGAAATGGTATGATGTGGTAGAGCCTTATTACTCACATAAGATAAAGCATCCAAGTCTTCCTCATAAACCATATCATCCCAATTGTGAGTTGGCTCATAAGCTAGTTCTTGATTGTGTTCCATTTACTAATTATTGAAAAGAGGGTATGGATTCGTATCCCAAACAACATTATCTATAATTGGGTCTTTAAAGTCCTCTTCACAAGCCTTTTCATACCAATCAAGGTCTCGAGTTGGATCGTAAGTTATGTCATGACTTTATTCCCATGAATGATTAATATGAGGTGGATAGAAATCTATCTCACAAACCATATTAACATCATTGGGGTCTTGAATAAAGCCATGAAAGTTATTTTGTGCATCCATTCTATCATAAGTTGGATTGTATGTGACTCCACTATAAGTGTAGCAAGACATATCCTTGTAAATGATGAAATATCTAAAACAAAAAAGGCTTAGAGTTCTATAAACTCTAAAAAACTATGTTCAAAGGACAAATGGTTCAAACTTGGTCTAACTCGGTCGAAGGGGTGGAGCTGTATCTCCAATGTGGTTTGAAAGTGTAGCTATATCTCCAAAATTATTTGTGTTGAGACTTGGCATAAAACAACTTAACATCAAATGTCATACACACAAAAGGTCAAGCATCTAAATAAAAACTAGCATGTCAAAGGTCTAGGTCAAAGTGTTCCAAACAAGGTCTAAACTAGGAAAGGGAAAAGTTGAGTTACTAGGTCTTTTGACCAAACATAGAGTAAAATTATAGGCTCAAACAAATAAGTATGCACTAGGAATTTTGGACAAATGGCATCAAAATCTAGACTTGAAACAAAGGCTGATGTGATTTCATTTAATCTAACAAGTTTGGAAACAATTTTGACATAGACCCAACACATAGAATCAAACATAAACATGATCAATTGTCATAACACATAAGACAAAAGGATCTTTGAGAAAGGTTATATTTTCCCAAATAAAGTCACAAACAATGATGAGCATAGGCATTAAACAAATAAACCATCAATAGTTTTCAAATTTGGGTAATCAATTAACCAAATGTATGCAACCCAAAAGAGAAAGATCTATGTATTAGCCCCATGAATTAAGGCCTAAATAGAAAACAGTCAATGTTTGAATCCAAACATGACAAGGTTAATTAAAAACTCAACATTGAAAACAAAGATTTGACCAAATAAGCTAGACAAGGTTAGACAACATGACGACACAAGAAAAATCTCAAAATGGTATACACAAAATGTTTTAAAACAAATGGTTTTTTATAGAAGGTGAAACAAGTCTTGAAACAAATTTAGCAGCCTAAAAGCATAAGCATGATTGAATGAGGTGATCTATGTTATGTTTCAAAGACTCAAAAGTTGAAATGGTTTGACATGATTTGGTCAACATAACACTACCTTCTGCAACTCAAATGACACACACACAAACAAGTTTAGTAAAAATTTCAAGGCACAAATGTGGTGTAAAACTAGCTAGCATAATGCCTCTTTAGACAAAAGAGTGACATATAAACAAATTGATTTTGACATAGCTTATGAAAAAATAAACAAGTTTTAGTCTCAAAACATACCAAGCAAAAATGACCAAAATACACTAAGTATAATCATCCAAATCCTAGCAAGGGTATGGAAATGTGGGGTTGACTAAAACTAATTGGTTTTTTATTGTTCTAGGGGAATCAATATCACAATGACTTTCACATCAAATAATGTAAAACAAGCACATAAAATGGGTGTTGTGGCATTAACTAAGGTCTAGTCCTTCTTATAACCAATACATCTTGATGTTCGCTCAATGTATTGCAATGTCCAAATGCAGATATGTGCCCTGTGTAACTCTAAAAGAGTAAGTGAAGTCAATGTTAAGAGATTAAACCTTGGGCAAAAGCTTCTCTAAAGAACTCATGGGAGGTAATGACATCTCCCTCACAAGCCAAGATGTAATGAAATGAAAGACATAAAAAGAAAGACTTTAGGGTCATTTTCAAGGTCACCCAACTTTGACAAGATTTTGGGGAGTGATTTAGATGATATTATTTCTAAGCCTTGGACTAGGCTATTTGAAATAGGAATGGTTCTTTTGATTCTAATGGTTCCCTAAAGGGAACAAATAGAATAACAAACACTCAACGTTCCTCTTTTTGCCAAACAAAATATAATTAAACAACTATTGCAAATAAAAATTAACAAGTGTGTTCAATTTTAAGCCCAAATGAAATATTTGGTGGTGTTCATTTGACCCCTTGGTCTTAAGATTGTGAACTTTGAAAACATTCATCTAAGCATCTAAATTTTTTATTAAACACCAAAACAAAGTTCCTAATTGATTTTTAAACATGCAAAAGGTGATTTAAAACATGTTTTTAGCAAATCTCAAGCTTGGACCTACAACAAAAATTTCAGCATGTCCTTTAGTTTTGAAGCTCTTTTTGGTTTGAAACAATAAACTTTATAAAAAGAGCTCTTATGTCTATATTTTAAGAAAAACATAGTGACCGATGTTAGTTTATATAACTAATAATGGTTACATTTTCTAACCAATATCGGTTATCTAACTGACATTAGTTATACCAATGTGACTAATGATAGGTATACAACTGATGTTAGTTTTTCTAATCAATGTCGGTTTATGTATACAACCAATGTCAGTCTTACTAGTTGACGTCGGTTAGTGTGTAAACTTGTAGCAAATAAAAATGGAAAAATAAAGTTAGAAAATCAATTTACAAGAGTTTTAGTGGTTTAAATGAATATTTTAAAGTTACAAAATGATCTTCTTCAAGTGTGAGATGCATCTAGACGATTGAGCGTGCCATATGTGATCTAGGAATTTGATTGAAGAGAGGATGGTTAGTATGGTGTTAGTTCCAAAATAAAAACAAAATGAAATAAACACACTAATATCATAGCATCTCTAGGCCTAGACACTAGGAAGAGCTTGGTAATAAAAACAAATGACAACACAACTAAAAATTAAGGAATAAAATAGAAGAATTCCTTCACATTGCTTAGATGCTCCAAATACCTTTGTAGTAGTGGTTTGCTCGGCTTGCACTGATGAAGTCCTTAGTAATGGAAGCTTGTCTACCTCCATCTCTCCTTGGAACCTTTGGCTTGTGGCTTGGCTTGGCTTGGAATCAATTTGGCAAGATAACACTATTTTTTTGAAGCTTTTGGAACCATTTGTGAATTATAACTTTGTACCAAAATAGCTTAGAAATAATGTTCATGACCTCTTTATTTATAGATTTTTGAGAATATCTAGAATCAACCTGAACTATCCATCTTGAGATTGAGATGTATGGTTGAGGATTAATTCAATTTTTGAAATTAAGTTTATAATTATCCTTGTCATGACATTTGAAGAAGGGGAAATTAAGAGGCATGGAGGGAATCATGGAAGGCATTGATGAGGCATGGAGGGCATGAATCTTGATATTTGTTGCATTTACAGCCTAGAGATGTCTTCCTAAGAAATGAGGTCACTTGATGATGAAGATATTCAATTTCCAATTCCAAAAATAAATTTTCAACAAGTTTCCATGGAATTATTAATTAGGCCTTAATTTGGGTTAATTATCTCTTAATCATGTTTAAGCACTTTGTGCACAAATTACTCAAATTGATCATAATATCTTGTTATTGGTCCAAATTTTGATTAGATTGGAATTGGAAGGTAATGTCAAATATGTTGGATTTCTATTCCCATTTAGGATGTTACCAACAATAAATAACAAAGGTACATGTCTCATGTAAGAAATTTGATAGGAAAGAGTAATCTAGAGCACCTAGGTGCAAAATTTACATTTTGACTCAGAATGATCTGATCAAAGTTAGCTAGCCCATAAATTGAATTACCCCATTTAGTGATACCCTATCCAAAATTGACATTTGAATATATTAGTTTCACATCTTTTAATGCATTTTAGTGTTTTAGGCCAAATTGGAGGTTATTGGTGGCCAAATTTAGGTGTCTATAGGTATCTTTTCATAGATTTTGCATGGGAACCCAATTTTCTCAAAGAAGATGGGGGGCATATATAATATATATTCATGTTAATAAGTTTGGGTTTGGAGGCCTATGCTTTATAAATCATTGTTAAGAAGGTTTAACTCCAAAACCCTCCTAAACCCTCATAATGACCATTTTTGAGAAAAGTTGATTTTATTTCCATCAAAACCTCATGGATCAACCTAAAACCTCTTAAAACATGAACTAAACTCATATAGGATCCCATAAATTCTAATTTGTTGGATGAATGTATATGGATCAAGATATAAAACATGTTTTTCAGAGGAAAAATCACCAAATATGAGGTACAACAAAGTTCACATGAAATCTAATCGATGGATATTGAAGCCTGAGACTTTTTATTCATCTGAAAAAAATCATATGGTCAAAAATATGTATGGAAGTTCCCTACCAGCTCATCTAAAAAATCCACTCTATAGGGAAATGAGGTAGAATTGACCTAGCCAACCATGGTGACTGAGTTGTAAGATTTTATTCATCAAGAGAACCTATTTCATGGTTTTAGGGGTTGTTACAAGTATAATACTCATTTTAATTTTAGGTTTCATTATTTTATTTTATGTTCTAATGGATTTTGAATGTAATAAGTAGCCTACTAATCCTAATTGGCTTAGTAGGACTATTTCATCAAACAATCAAGGAGGAAATTGGCATTGAATGAATATAAATGAGTTCACATTGAGTTTCCATGCCACATATCTAGCCTTCACATGGAGATATCATGCACACTTCAACATTCAAGTGTCATTTCATGCAATAAGGGGATAGAGAAGCAGTTAAGTAGTCTTAGAGTGTTAATGACTCTAAGTTAATTAATCATGAGTTGACTACACAATACATGCATATTCCTTTATTTTAATGAACTAAAATACATTCAAGCACTTTAAAATCACTTCAAGTTAATTTAATTATCCAATATGTGGAATAGAAAACATGCAAAAGGAGGTTGATAAGTCAAATGGGCCCTCCACCTTTCCAACACCAAAAAGAGGAGCATGCAAGGCTTAAGACACAAAAGAGATATATTGAAGATAATTGTTATCAAATTGAAATAAAATATGACTTGAAATGATGTATAGTGGACTTCATCTTCTATCTTGTATGCCAATATCTTGGCTAGTTACTTCTATTTTCTATATATGTAGGGTTTCAAGCTAATTTTTAGATCCATCTCTTGGGCATGATTGAACTCTATCAAGATTGAGATTTGTAACTTTTGAGATGAATAAAAATGAATATTTTAATATTCCATCTTCTGGTATAGTGTGTAATATTGGTTTTAATTTCACATGTCATAGTACTTTCTCCCTTGATAAGCCTTGATCTCACCTAATTTCTAGTATGCTAGCTTATGCAGGTCATATTAAGTGTTTGATATCATTTGATAGAGTTGATAGTGGATATATATGATTGCTTAGTACCTTCATTAGGATTATTCCATAAATGTCCCTCATGTTTTGTTTAATTGATGAAAACTCTATGTGAAATACTGATGCATAAGAGCCTTTGGAGTCATAGTCTCAGTCATTGTTTTGTTTTATTAGTGTTTTATGAGTTCAAATAGAGTGGATGAACTATAAATATAGTTGTATCACCAATAGTAGAATAAGATTTACCTTTCAATTTCCTTCTAAACCTTTTCATCCCAAAATTCATAGTTGGTGTTAGTAGTAGTGAGCGAAGTGATACATCATAGGAGATAACCTCATCAAAACTAGAGGTCTAGTCTAAGTTTAGGTGTCCCACACATCAGATCATTTCAATGTTACTCTAGGTATGAAATATTTTCAAATAAATCTATCAACCTTTAAATAAGGTGTTATCTTAGTTTCTAATAGTTTAATCATATCTGGTGGGACATAGACCAACCATTGGAGTACATAGTTTCAAGCATATTGGTCTTCATAATTAGTTTCAAGTACCCTTATGGTCCTTATATCATAGGTAAAAGATAATTTTTGTTCATAATTCAATTGATTTTCATGTGTTTTTAAGCTATTATCAGGATCTAGAACACAAAGCTCTGATACCAGTTGTCAAGAATCTAGAACACATAGCTCTGATGCCACTTGTTAGGATCCTACTCCTTAAGAGCACAATTGATTACCTTTGTATAAGCAACTAAACACAGAATTAAACTAGAAGTAACATGTAACTAGAATTTAGAAACAGCACAGAATATGAGAGACAATACAATCTTGTATTAACACTCTTCCAGAAGGAAATACAATGAAGAAATCACACTCTTCCCACACCTCTTTAGCGTACAATAATTCTCCCTCAAGAGTTCTCTCTCTCTCTCAATTACAAACACAATCAACTCAATAATCGAGTTGTTTCCACCAGTTAGTAACAATCAACCCAATGGTTGTTGTTGCCTACTGCCAGTCCACTTGTGACAATCAACTCAACTGGTTGCTTTGCCTACAATACCTGTACCTGATGATTGAGTACACCAAGAATATCTCCTTGATCTTGCTCCTTGTTGTGTTACAAATCTCTATGATCTTACTACCCCACAGATCTAACTGACCTTGCACACACACACACACACACACCTATAGATCTCATTGATCTTACACACCCTATAGATCAACTGACCTTGCTTTCCATGTAGATCTCCCTAATCTTGCAACCTGCAAATCAACTGATCTTACACTTGGAAGAACCCTTGTCCTTGTCCTTGACAAGTCCTTTTGATCCTTAATTACAATACAGCCCCATGGGTCTCTTAAATAGATCCCATGCAAACAATAATTAGACTCCCCAATTATAATAATTAGAAATGTTGACTCAAGACTAAAATTTGTCTTTACATGCAAACTGACTATCCATCTAAAATTAGACCTGTTCTAGAGATGCATGCAAACACACACACACACACACACACACACACAGGTTGCCGACATCGGTTTTTGTCTGACCGATGTCGGTTGACCCCTAACCAATGCCAGTTACTATGTAGCTCTAGATGACTAACGTTAGTTGGCCTGACTGACATCGATTACTCTGTAACTCATCAACCTCCACCATTTGTATAACAATGAAGCTTTTAGTTTGATAACCTAATAATCTCCCACTTGGAGATAAATAGCTACACATGTACCTAGACCTATACATCTTCTAATTTTGTTTCCTGGCTTGTATCCCTCTTCAAGTTTAATCTTGAAGAACAACAAAAGTTGAATGAAGATTCAACTTCTCCTTTATTCTCAGCTTTGTTAACATTTATACAGAGTTCTTATCCTTGCTAGCCTCTATGACTGCAACAACCTTCTGCATCTCTAAAATCTAGCTAACCACCATACCACCAATAGTGAACACATATCCTATGGTGATTCTCATATCCTCCAAGTCACCTGCCATATCCGAATCTACATACCCATGTAGAGAAGTGTTTGACCCTACATAGCATAAATACCTACTACTGGTCCCTCTCAGATACCTGAGAATCCACTAAACTACTTTCCAGTGCTCCTTTCCTAGATTGGCCATTAACTTGCTAACAACTCCCACTGCTTGGGTAATATCAGGTCTAGTACTCATGTACTCAACCTCATCATGTGATTTAGGACACTATTTTTTGAACTATCCAACCATAGGTGTGCTAACCGGTTCTGCATCCTACATATTGAACCTCTCCACTACCTTATTCACATAATCCTTTAGAGACAAAATCAACCTGTGACTTTCCCTGTCTCTATAAATACTCATGCCAAGGATTTTCTTTGTTGCTTCCAAATCCTTCATGGCAAACCTCTAAACTAATTTTACCTTTAGCTCATCAATCTCTTGCATGTGTGACCCTACAACTAGCATATACACTACATACTGTAATAGGATAATGTAGCTAATATTATCCAACTTGGTAAAATAAACACAATGGTCACATTGGCATTGACTAAAGCCATGCTTTGTCATACACCTATCAAACCTTAAACACCATTGTCATATAGCTTGCTCAAGACCATATAACCTGGCCTTCTATCTCACATGTCCATTCTCTCCTTTTTTTAACCTAGGAATCCATTTGTCTTCTAGTGCTTTCATCTCGGCTAGTAACTCTACCAAATCTCCCATTTGGTTCTCTCCCAAGGAATCAATTTCCTTATTCATGCCATGCTCCCACTATTTTTTGGATTCTACCTACATTACCTCTTCAAAACTTCTTGGTTCTTGACCATCAGTGAGAAACAAGTATTATAAAGAAGGGGAATAATGAATTTGAGGCTTACTTACCCTTTCAATCCTCATCATGGGTGTTTGAGACTCCTTGACAGCTTGCTATCCACCCAAAATCTATTTTAACAGTGACTGATCTCAGTCACCTTTGGCCAACCTCGATCTGCACCCAACTAATGTTGATTCTCTTGATCATCAATGTCATTTCCCTGACCGATGTCGGTGTCCACCTGCCTGACATCACTGACTTTGGTCTGCACATGACCTACGTCGGTTCCTTCCTGTTCAATGTTGGTTCTCACCTGACTGACATTGGTAACTGTATTTTCTTGTGAGTGATGATTTTTACTTGTGAGCTCATTTTGGATCATAACCTTGTCCAAATTAACACTGCCCTACTCAAAATTATTCAACCTCTTGAGCTGATCTCTGTCCATCATCTTCTCCATGAAAACCAAGGCTTTCTAGTTCTTAATTTTGTCAAAGACATCAGATTTCCTCTTAAAACATACATTACCTTCTCACTCATGTGACCAAGCCTACAAAGCCACATCTTTGCATCTACAGCTGAAGTAGATAAAACAAAAGGAGAATCAGTAATACAAGTGGATAGATAAAGAGTACCTACTCTCTTACCACATGCTAATTCAAGTGCACCCTTGGAAACTTTCCAAGATTCCACTGTGAGAGTTATTGTGCAACCCTCATCACCCAACTTTCCTATAGAAATTAGACTCCTCTTCAAGACTGGGACATGCATGACATCCTCCAACACCCACGTGTTGCCCGTCTACAATTTCAACTACACTTTTCCTTTGCCAATAATTTGACAAGGCTCACCAACCCCTAAATAAATCTTTCCAAAGTCTCCATGGACATACTCATGGAAAAATACTCTATTTGGGGTTGTATGGAAAGAGGCAATAGAATCTAAAACCCAAGATTCTACTTTATCCAAGGGACATATAAGATCATCTCGTACAACAATACCTGCATCATTTCCTTTTTTATTTCCTTCATGTTGATCTTCTACCAACCAATAATCTTTCTTTACATGCTCTTTCTTTTCACAATTCCATAATTGATAATTCTTGCCATTGAATTTCTCCATTCTTAGCTTACTTTCTTCTACCATTGCTTTACTCCCACTCAATCAAAATCCCTTGAGAGTGACTTGTAATCAACAAACACTAACCTACTCCAAACTAGGATTTGATAAATCTTCAACCAAGCTCTGATACCACTTGTCAGGATCTGGAGCAAACACAGCTTTGATACCACTTGTCAGGATCTAGAACACAAAGCTCTGATACCAGCTATCAGGAATCTAGAACACATAGCTCTAATACCACTTGTTAGGATCCTACTCCTTAAGAGCATAATTGATTACCTTTTTATAAGCAACTAAACATAGAATCAAACTAGAAGTAACATGTAACTAGAATTTAGAAATAACATAGAATATGAGAGACAATACAATCTTGTATTAACACTCTTCCAGAAGGAAATACAATGAAGAAATCACACTCTTCCCACACCTCTTAGGCATACAATAATTCTCCCTCAAGAGTTCTCTCTCTCTCAATTACAAACACAATCAACTCAATAATCGAGTTGTTTCCACCAGTTAGTAACAATCAACCCAATGGTTGTTGTTTCCTACTACCAGTCCACCTGTGACAATCAACTCAACCGGTTGCTTTGCCTATAATAACTATATCCGATGACCAAGTACACCAAGTAGATCTCCTTGATCTTGCTCCTTGTTATGTTATAGATCTCCTTGATCTGGCTACCCTACAAATCTAACTGACCTTGCACACACACACCCAAAGATCTCCTTGATCTTGCACACCCTGTAGATCAACTGACCTTGTTTACCATGTAGATCTCCCTGATCTTGCAACCTGTAGATCAACTGATCTTACACTTGGAAGAACCCTTGTCCTTGTCCTTGACAAGTCCTTTTGATCCTTAATTACAATACAGCCCCATGGGTCTCTTAAATAGATCCCATGCAAAACAATAATTAGACTTCCCAATTACAATAATTAAAAATGCAGACTCAAGACTAAAATTAGTCTTTACATGCAAACTAACTATCTATCTAAAATTAGACTAGTTCTAGAGACACATGCAAATGCACACACACACACACAGGTTGCCGACATCGGTTCATGTCTGATTGATGTTGGCCGACCCCTAACCGATGCCAGTTACTATGTAGTTGTAGATGACTGATGTCAGTTGGCCTAACCAACGTTGGTTACTTTGTAAGTCAGCAACCTCCACCATTTGCATAACAGTGAAGCTTTTAGCTCCACAACCTAGTAGCTATGATAGCCTATAAAGAAGAATTCTACCATTCATCTCCTTATGAGCACTTCCAGTATGATCCTCATGACTAATATTATCCCTACCATAATTCATATCAATCATATGATGAGAATCATGAACCATATTTAGAGCCTTATTAGTAGTATGGTGATTCATATAAACCTTATGATGAGCCTCATGAACTTGGCTTTCTTTCTAATTAGCCCAATCAATTCCCAAGATAATCCATCTCAAGCTTCAAATAATTCTTGTTTTGCTATGAGAAAAAAATGGTAAGCATAGACAATCAAAATAGATATGGATAGGATATCTCCAAGCATGAAATTCATAACATGAGAGATAATTTGTAGTAGGCTAAAGAGGTATGTGCATCTTTCACAAGGTAAGGTCACTCAAAGTTTAATGATGATAATCTAGATATAGGTGGTTTAATTATAGGCATTAAAGAGAGGTTGGTGGTTTATGAGAAACACCAGAGCCATCATAATCATAATCATGTTCCCATAGAGTGATCTTTTCCCTTCATGACTATCTAACCAATGTATATCATATCCTCAAGATTCAATCCAAGCCTTGCCTAGCTTTCCTACTTGGAAATCTCTCCAAGAGAAACCTCAGAAGGCTAAATAAGTATGTTTTAAGGAGTATAAATTTTAGGTTTCATAATAGATCATACAAGAACCTTCATCTTCAATTTTGCAGGTAGAGATATCCAGTGATTTAATTCATGGTTTTGAGGCTCACCTAGCTAAGCAAGTTGATCTTGCAAATCAACATCTTCAGTATTCAAAGGTAACTATAAAGAATACACAATATCAAATTCATTATTTCACACCCATGGATATAACAAGTACAAATGAAGAATCTCCTAAACCCAAGTTCATTACTTGGAAGAAGATGCAATAGTCTAAGGAGAAAGAATTACATTCAAGCATGATTCAAGATACATAAGTCAAATGTAAGCAAGTAGTCATTGAGCCTCCACTCTATTGTTCCCAAAATCTGTCACTTGTTTTTTGGGACAACATATTAACTATTTTGGTCCTGCAAGCCAAAATGCTCTCTTCCCTTCTCAAAAAAAAATGTTCTAAGCACTAAAGTTATTCAATTATTTAAGCATTTTCAATCAAAGGACTCATAGGTTCAACGGGTTCAACAACTTCAATAGGAGAACTCTCACTAAGGAACAACTTCCAAACACTTAGACATTTCAAAGCTAGTTCAACATCGAGGTTCAATCAAAAGACTTAGCGGCGGGCTTCAAACAAATGGAATGAACCAATGAACCATTGAACCATTGAACCTCGCTTCAGCAAGGTTTAAAGGTTCAATGAGTTTAAATGTTCAAAAATGAGTTTGAAGAAGTTCAACTTCTTTAAAGAGTTCAATGAGTTTGAAGACTTTGGTAAGTTCAAATTTCAACCACTTTGAAAAGTTCAAATGGCTTTAAAGGACTTAAACAAAGGAAGACTTCAAAGAAGAAAGATTGAACTGTTGAACCATTAAACCTTGAACCAAAAGGGTTTAAAGTTCAAAGATTCAATGAGTTCGATAGAGTTTGAGAGACTTAGAAGAACAAAAGATTCGAAGAGAAAAAAAATGAACCATTGAACCATTGAACTTTGGACCAAAAGAGTTCAAAGTTCAAAGGTTCAATGAGTTCAATAGAAAAGAAAAGGATCTAGAAAGTTCAAAGGACCAAAAGATTCAAAGAAAGAGAATGAACCATTAAACCTTGAACCAAAATGGTTCAAAGTTCAAAGGATTAAAGGTTCAAGGAATTTCAAAATTAGAAAGAAATGTTTGAGTGAAAGAAGGAAGTGGAAGATTCTAGAGACAAGTTTGAAGAGATGGTTCAACCAATTGAACCAAGGAGCTGATTCAACTAAGGAGCTGATTGAACCAAGGAGCTGATTGAACCAAGGAGCCGATTGAACCAAGGAGTTGATAGGACCACCCAGACCATTAAACCATTGAACCAATGCACTCTCATGGTTTAAAGGTTTGAGTTTCAACATGGTTTAAGTGACCAAGTGACCAATGACATCCTCACAGATTTCAAATTCAAGGTAATAAATGCTCATTTATTTTCAAATATGACATGGAACTTGAAGAACAAACTCAATGACCAGCTGAAGAAGAAGCTAAAAGAGCCAACAAAAATGGAAGAGATATCTTGAGAGCTTAGATCATGAGGAAGGGACAAAATATAACAAGGAAAGAGGGAACGATGTAGAAAGACCAAAAATATCTATGCAAGAGTTATTTTTAGTAGGTGAAATAGTCCACCAGGTGGACATCAGAGAGCGTGAGCACTCAATAGCATGGCATATTTTTCTAGATTGAATAAAGGCAAAGTGGATAGCTACATAAATATCAGGAAGAGGACTAGGTGGCCCATACTTTGGAGGAGACATTTGAGCAGAATTAACATGTCAAAGTTAAGGTCGATGCCCTGTTCCAACATAGCCCCTTCATAGAATTTCAAATGAATTCAAGGCATTAAATGTAGCATGGGCCATTTTGTGAAATAAAGCACCAAGCCTTTCTTGGTTGATATATATTGTAATCTCTCATCTTATACAGAGGGATCTCTAGGTTATAGAAGCAAAACTCTGCCCAAATTGAAAGGCATTTTCTTGAGACTTTGAGCTTGGATTGTTAATCATATTTTGTTATTTGAATGAGAAAATAAGTGATATTTTAGACTTTGTGATAGAATATCTTGTGTTATTTATGAAATTATTCTTATGTCTATTTCCTAGAATCATTATTGTCCATTTAATTTAACAAGCAAAATTAGTTGAATTAATCAGGAAGGTGTCCTGAAGCTAACTATGGAGAGACGTTGTCCTGCCACAATTGTCTTTAGTTTGTATGTTTCCTATTTCTATGTAAATAATCTTGGGATGAATTTGTGCCCCCATTGTCCTTCATATATTTCACTCTTTGGAAGTTTAGGTGGAGACTTTGTGCTACACCTCATTCTGTTGTGTTACTTTGTCCTTTTATAGTCACTACCAAGAAGATTCATGTTGTTTGTTGAATAGCACTTTTGAAAGAAGATAAGTGCCTTCTATCATTTCACTATGATATCTCCTTTGTTTTTGAACATCATCTCTGAAAAAAGAGAGATGGATGGTGTTATCCTACCTTGAGTGTTATTTTCATCTTATTTATAATTTATAGTACCTTATAGTTATAGGGAACCTCCCCTTGATGAGAGGAGAGATTTGTCCCCTTTTGATGTGGTTGACCTACACATTTGGTTGATAAATCTCCCTATGCTATGGTTAAAACACCTATTTTTCCCTCAGTTAATTGGTGACAAAATATTCACCCAATAATTTTTTGTGACTCCACTGGGGACACAATAATTTTATGCAATTTGAAGCCTCAAGCTTCAGATTGAAGCATCACATGTGTTTTATCCATTATCATTATAGATTTATTCATTTCCATTATATACTCTAATATTCAAAACTAGAGATGTTAGAGATCGAGCATTTCATTTCAAAAGTCAATTCTCTGGCAGCTCCATGCTAACTAGAAAGAATGTGCAGTTCGAAGCTGCAAGCTTCAAGGTGAAGTAGTGCCAGTTCTTTTTCATTTTTACTTTACAATCTAGCATATCCATAGTATACAAGAAGTTATAGATCTAAAGGTATTATTGACCCTATATTTGAGTTGGTACAATAAATTAATTTTGATCCTTTCCCTTCACCATCTACCTTCAGCAAACTAGGAGTTTTCCTCCTACAAAAGTTAGGTCTCCATTACCAGGCAAAGCATCCATTTCTATTATTAGTAGAGCTTGGTCAATACATACCCCTCAGACATTTTTTATCCCTCCCTTTAGTATTCAAATCATGGTAGTTCAAGGCCATGGCATAACTCTTTTGGCCCACTCAATTTAACTCCACCTCTACATGAGCTACCATGTAGTTCAAGGAAGAATTTCCTTGAATTCTTTGGTGATGGGAGAGTTCATCTTGATGAACATATTGCAGCCTTCAGCATAGCCTATGGTGTGATATGTGCGGAGTATGAAGATGTAGTAGTTAGGCTATTCATAGAAACATTATAAGGTGTTGTTGTAGACTAGTTCTATCATCTACAGGCCCAAATTGTGATTGACTGGAACACTCTCAAAGCCAAGTTCAAAGCAAGGTTTAATCCTATAAAATATGCACATGCCTTATTAGCTCAGCTCACACAAATGAAGAAGGAGCCTCATGAACCTATGAAGGACTTCATTTTTAATTTTGACAAGCTAAGGAATAGGATTCCTATAATTACTCAGCTGATAGCTTTGAATCTCAAATGCTTCTTCATTAATTCACAATTGCCTAAAGTGAGTTTCTTATTGAGATGAGCTGGCCACATAAACCTTGCTATAGCTTAAGACTTGGCCACCGAGGTGGAAGATGATCTTATCCTAGCAAGGAAGATAAGAAGAGATCCTAACAGAGGCAAATCTTCTTCATCTACTGAGAATTTATCTACAAGCACCACTAATCCGATGGTGCAAAAGCTATAAAATGAGTTGTTAGCTCTCAAAAAAGCAAATGGTGTAAGGGATGTCTTCTACTCCTTTGTACTGAGATATACCAAGGAGGACATTTCCCAGTTAGTCATACCAAGGCAATACTACCAGGAATCAAGGGCAGCCAAATTTGCTTCCTCCCCCACAAACGAAACTTGCCATTAAAGTAGCACCAACCAACTCAATGGTTAGATATCTTGAAATGAAATTTGATTTTTCCTTCTAACATGAGTTAAACCCAGAAGATGACACTAATCTCTTTACAAAAAACCAAGAAGAATTAGCTAACGACTCCAACATCCATCTCTTAAATTACCAAGATGAACCTAGAAGTAAAGGTGAAGCATTTGATGGATCATACACTATATTCACCCAGTCCCAAAACCAGTTAGCCCAAAAACCTAATAAGGAAAAAATAGAGGAGCAATCTCAACTAGTAATCTCAATTGCTAAGCAGGGAACCACTTTGCCTTTTCAATCAAAGGACCTAGTGATCGATAAAAAAGTAAGTACCTCAAGTACATCTTCACCTTTAACTTCAAATTCATAGACTAATCCCCCATAAAAAGGATGAATTGCATTCCCCTACTCCTAATTCATTTTAGACATTTGATATAATCGACCATGTTAAGAAGGCCTAAATTCAAATGTCTAAATTTAAATTTCTGCAATCTAACCCTGAGTAGTTGGATAAGTTAGTTCAATGTGTGAAGAATAAGACCATCCCTGTAAGACAATAAATTTTGAAGGTAACTCATGATCCCCCAAGGAACATGTCCATCCTAAAAAATCTTTTCATTACTCCTCCAGCTACCCCTGGAAAGATAAAACTATTTTATGTTCCCTATTGATAAACAGTCATTAGTTGAACAATTGCATTATATATTTTGGTGCCTCTAAAAATGTCATGCCCACCAAGGTGGTAAAATCTCTTGGTATCATGCTAACCAAGACCTTTGGGAGATGTTTCTCCATGGAAAAAAAATAAGTGCCACTACTGGGACAAATCAAGGACACCTAATTTGCATTTGTGGCATTCCCGGATAAGAGAATTAAGATGATAGTCCTTATGGCCGACATCCTAGCCTCATATGGCATTCTTCTTGGGTGAAATATCTACAAAGATGTTGGTGGCAAGTTATGTATGGACCTGTCTAAAGTGAGGATCCCTATCAAAGGCATCATGTAGAGATCAATCTCTAAAAATGAGGCAAAATACATTGTCACTCAAACATCAGCACCTAAAGCATAAATTCTATTTGAGTCTCTAGGCATGGGTAATTAATTTCTAACTATAGAGGATGTTCCTGTCCTAGTTGATGAAACTTTTGAAAATGACAATCTAAAAATTGGTTTAGACAAAATAGTAGAAGACTTAATAAAGCATAGTGGAACCCAAGAGGAATTGTCCCCTCCAAATGAAGAAAAATCTAAGGAAAAATTAGTTTTTAATGATGTCTAGATTCTGGAATGCAATGGCAACTATTCCTCTACTAGTTCTAAAGCTGGGATTGTGTTGATATCTCCTCAAGAAGATATTTTTCTTTCTTCATACAAGTTATAATTCAGCAACACCAATAATACTGCTAAAAATAAATTGTTATTGTTTGGATTGAAAGTCGCTCAAGATAGGGGTGTCAAACTACTTCATGCCAAAGGAGATGCCGAGCTAGTGATTTGTCAAGTGAGGAACCTGTATCAAACCATGAATGGAATATTGTGTCATTACCACAATCTAGTTTGGGGTTAAATTGAAAGCTTTGATGCTTTTAATATCTCTGTAGTGCCCAAAGAATTTAATGACCAAGCTGATGCATTATCTATTTCAGTGACTCTCTTGGTTTTGCACCAAGATTTTGAAAAAAAAAGTACACCATCAAATTGGTCTTTCAACCAAGTGTTCCTAAAAATGCCAATCATTGGCAAGTGTTTAATGATGACAACCAAATCGTCACCTTTCTAGATCAAAAGGATAGTTTTGAATAGATTAATTTTGAAGCCAATGGACCTCTACCATAGAAACCAGCCTAGGAAATAATTCCAGACGTAGGTGAAGAATTCATGTAGCTCAAAGGGAATAAAATCCCAAAAGGACTGGTTTCTCTTGAGAAGTTATTTGATAAGCATGATAGGTTCATCAAGTAGCAACAAAAAGATTCAAGTTCCTTATAGGAGTTTGATAAGATAAATTTGGGTACCAAGGAAAATTCCAAGATGGTAAACAATGGGAAATGTTACACTCCTAAGGAGAAGCTCAAATTTACTGCTCTGCTTAGCCAGTACATGGATGTTTTGGTGTACTCTTATGATGATTTGAAATCACTCAGACCTAAAGAAATTCACCATGAGATTCCTCTCAAAAGTGATTCGTTGCCTCACAAGTAGAAATATAGGTAGTACAACCCCAAGATATCAGGTATTATTCTATTTTAAATTCAAAAAATATTAAAAGCAAGGATAATTTTTCCAATCCATCATTCTACATGGATTGCAAACATAGTCTCTATGAGAAAAAAGAATGGCAAAATTCACCTCTGTGTGGATTTAAGGAGTCTAAATCAATCCTCCTTAAAAGATAACTACCGTCTACCCATCATGGATCAAGTCCTTTAGACAGTGACTAGTTTAGAGATGTTATCAATGCTAGACAATTTTTCAAGGTACAATCAAGTGGAAGTTGATAAAGCAGACTAGCATAAGACTGCCTTCACCAAGCCTTGGGGACCTTTGCATATTAAAGAATGCCATTAGGTCTAATAAATGTTGGTGCCACATTCTAGAGAGTAATGGACCTTACTTTCAAAGATGAAATGGGTAAGTTCATTGTGGTGTACCTTGATGATTTAATAGTCTTTTCCAAGCATCGTCTTGATCACCTATATCATTTACAACAAGCATTGGAATGATGTCAATAGAATGACATTTATCTAAATCCTAAGAAGTCAATTTTTTGGGGTTATAGAAGGGAAAATTTTTGGAAATATTACATCTTAGGAAGGCATAAAGATCCACTCAAAAAGATTCAAATCCATCCAAGAGCTTACTCTACCCACAAATAAGACTGTAGTTCACTCTTTCTTCAGAAAAGTGAATTTTTTATGAAGGTTCATTCTTGAGTTTGCCAAGAAGACTCATCACATCATGGATATGATGAAGGGAAAGGCCACTTTCAGCTAGATTAAAGAAGGAAAATTGGAATTTTGAGAAATTAATACAGCCATTGCCCATGCTCTGATTCTAGTTTGTCTAGATTACACCAAAGGCTTTATAATGTATAGTTATGCTTTTGAACACACACTTTCAGCGATTCTAGTTCAGTAGAACAAAGAAGGTGTGGAGTCTCCCATATCCTTCATGAGATATCCTCTCAAAGTTCATGAGCTAAAGTATTCAAACACGGATAAGCATGCTTATGTAGTGGTAAAGGTGGCAAAGCAATTTCATTTTTACATCCTGAACTCACACACTGTTTCCATGGTTCCTGATACAACAGTCAAGTCCATATTAACTCAACAAGAGTTTGAAACCAAAAGGGGCAATTGGATTGATAAAATGTAGGAGTTTGATCTGATTATCAAACTAACAAAGCTTGTGAGGGGAAGGGGCCTCTGCTAATTAATTGCTGACAACATACCAGAAGAAATAGGGCATGAAGGAATAGAGGTTGAAGACATGCCAATAGTCTTCTTTGTCACCACTACAAATGAGTAGTATTCAAATATTACTCATTTTCTTACCTATTGTGACTATCTTGCTCACTTGTCTTGTAAAGAAAAGAGGATTGTTAAGTTAAAATCTACTAATTTTGTCTTGTGGGAAAATGGTTTGTATAAGAAGAACCTTGATGGATTATTCCTTCGTTGCATGGACAAAGTGCAACAAAACAAACTTTTAGAATCCTTCCATAATTTGGCTTGTAGAGGAAATTTTTCTATGCCTGTGACTGCCCATAATATTTTTTGAGCTCGGTATTATTGGCCTACCCTATTTCAAGATGTATATAAATAGGTACGTAAATGTGAGCTATGTCAACAGTTCATTGGAAGACCCAAATTGGCTGCACTACCTCTCAAACTTGTACTAAAAGAAGAGCTATTTCAGTAATGGGGAATTGATTTCATAGGTGTTGTAAACCCACCTTCAAGCACAAGACATGATTATGTCCTTACAAACACATATTACTTCACCAAATAGGTGGAAGATATTCCAGCCAAGCATACTACTTTAGAAGTAGTATGTAATTTCCTCAAATAAAATATCATTTCCAAGTTTGGGGTCCTAGCCAAGATTATGACTGATAATTTAACCTATTTCTATTCTCATGAGATTACTCAGTTCTATTTTTATTATGGAATTACCCTCTCCCACTCCTCAGATTATTTCCCACAAGGAAATGGTTAGGTAAAATCAAGCAACAAGAACCTAGTGACCATCATTAAGAAGCTGGTAAATGACAACCAACAAACTTGGCATAAAGCATCATTTGATGCTTTATGGGTAGACAAAATTACACCCAAGAGGGCAATAGGTATGTCACCTTTCCAACTTCTATATGGTCTCAATGTAGAGATACCAATCACCTTGGAATTGCCAGCACTAAAATTGGCAAAAGTGGTCAAAGATCAGACATATGAAAGCTCTATTGACAAGAGGATCATGTGCTTGACTGAGCTAGATGAGCAGTGAACTATGGTGGTGGACCGAATTGTTGTGCATCAAAGTTTGGTGAATAAGATCTTTGACCAAAAAGAAAAAACTTGTGATTTTTAGATTGGTGATCAAGTTATGCTATGGGACAAGAGAAGAGAACCAAAGGGAATGCATGAGAAATTTGATTCCTTATAAAGAGGTCCATTTTATATTCATCAGCGCAATGGTGAAAGTAGTTTCTTGTTGAATTATCAATATGGCACATCCTTTTCTCTACCTCACAGTGGGTAGCATCTGAAGCACTTCAATTCTTGAAGTATCAAATAAGTCCAGTTGTACATTTGTATTTTTATATAGTCTTTAGTTCTATTTGGTGATTTTCATTTTCTTTTTTTGGAACCTTTCTTTTTGGGTAGCATGACTTCATAGCCCAATGGTATACTTAAAAGCACTAGATATTCTAGATTCTACTCCCTTTAATTATTTTTACAATTGATGGAAGTTTACCAATTGGAGCCAGCTGTTGTTCCCAAAATCTATCACTCTTTTTTAGGGACAACATATCAACTATTTTGGTCATATAGGCCAAAATTCTCTCTTCCCTTCTCAAAAAAAATGTTCTGAGCACTCAAGTTCTTCAATTATTCAAGCATTTTTAGTCAAGGGACACGTAGGTTCAACAGGCTCAACAACTTCAATAAGCGAACTCTCACTAAGGAACAACTTCCAAACACTTAGGTATTTCAAGTTTGGTTTAACACTGAGGTTCAATCAAAATACTTAGCAGTCAAATTCAAATAAATGGAATGAACCAATGAATCATTAAACCATTGAACCCCACTTCAGTAAGGTTCAAAGGTTCAATGAGTTTAAAGGTTAAAAAATGAGTTCAAAGAAGTTCAACCACTTCAAAGAGATTAACAAGTTTGAAGACTTTGGCAAGTTCAAAGTTTAACCACTTTGAAAAGTTCAAATGGCTTTAAAGGACTTAAACAAATGAAGACTTTGAAGAAGAAAGATTGAACTATTGAACCATTGAACTTTAAACCAAAAGGGTTCAAAGTTTAAAGGTTCAACGATTTTGATATATTTTGAGAGACTTAGAAGAACAAAGGATTTGAAGAGCAAAAAATGAACCATTGAACAGTTGAACCTTGGACCAAAAGAGTTCAAAGTTCAAAGGTTCAACAAGTTCAATAGAAAAGAAAAGGATTCAAAACTTTTGAAGGACCAAAAGATTCAAAGAAAGAGAATGAACCTTTCAACCTTGAACCAAAATGGTTCAAAGTTCAAAGTTTTAAAGGTTTAAGGAATTCAAAATTCAAAAGTAAGCTTCAAGCAAAGGAAGGAAGTAGAAGATTCTAGAGACAAGTTTGAAGAGATGGTTCAACCGATTGAACCAAGGAGCTGATTAAACCAAGGAGTTGATTAAACCAAAGAGCCGATAGGATCACCTGGACCATTGAACCATTAAACCAATACAATATCATGTTTCAAAGGTTCGAGGTTCAACATGGTTCAAGTGACCAAGTGACCAATGATGTCCCTGTGGATGTCAAATTCAAGGTGATAAAATGCCTATTTATTTTCAAATATGGTGTGGAACCTAAAGAACAAACTCAACGACCAATTGAAGAAGAAGTTGAAAGAGCCAGCAAAAAGAGAAAAGATAGCTTGAGAGCTCAGATCATGAGGAAGGGACAAAATACAAAAAAGAAAGAGGGAATGATGTAGAAAGACTAGAAATATGTGTGTAAGAGTTATTTTTAGTAGGTGAAATAGTCCACTAGGTGGACATCAGAGAGCACTCAATAGTGCGGCCTATTTTTCTAGATCAAGTAAAGGTGAAGTGGATAGCTGTGAAAATATCAAAAAGAGGACCAGGTGGCCCATAATTTTGAGGAGACATTTGAGAAGAATTAACATGCTAAAGTTAAGGCTGATGCCCTATTCTAGCATGGCCCCTTCATATAATTTCAAATGCATTCAAGGCATTGAATGCAACATGGGCCATTTTGTGAAACAAAGCACCAAGTCTTTCTTGACTGCTATATATTATAATCTCTCATCTTATGCAGAGGGATCTCTGGGTTATAGAAGCAAAACTCTACCCAAATTGAAAGGCATTTTCCTGACAATTTGAGCTCAGATTGTTAATCATATTTTGTTATTTGAATGAGAAAACAAGTGAAATTTTAGACTTTGTGCTAGAATAACTTGTGTTATTTAGGAAATTGTTCTTATGATTGTTTCCTAGAAGCATTATTGTCCATTTAATTTAACAAGTATAACTATTTGAAGTAATTAGGAAGGTCTCCTGAAGCCAACTGTGGAGAGACTTTGTGCTACCACAATTGTCTTTAGTTTGTATGTTTTTCATTTCTATGTAAAGGATCTTAGGATGACTTTTTTCCCCCATTGTCCTTCATATATTTCACTCTTTGGAAATTGAGGTGGAGACCTTGTGCTACACCTCATTCTATTGTGTTACTACATCATTTTATAGTCACTACCAAGAAGATTCCTATTGTTTGTTGATTAGCACTTCTGGAAGAGAAGTGCCTTCTATCATTTCACTAGGATGTCTCCTTTATTTGTGAACATCATCTCTAAAAAAAGAGAGATGGATGGTGTTATCCTACCCTAAGTGTTATTTTCAGCTTATTTATAAGTTATAGTACCTTATAGTTATAGGGAACCTCCCCTTGATGAGAGGAGAGATTTGTCCCCTTTTGATGTGGTCGACCTACACATTTTGTTGATAAATCTCCTTATGCTATGGTTAAAACAACTATTTTGCCCTCAGTTATTTGGTGAAAAAATATTCACCCAACACACTCCTTCCTCCTCAAAATCCCATGTCCTTTCTATAATGGAAATCTATTAAAGAGAGTTTATATTAGAGAGAGGAGGTGAAAGTGATCCAAGAGGAGCAACTCTATGAGTAAAATCAGGCATCTATGGTAACTTCTTGGGACCTTTCTCATCATATTGAATACTTTCAGGGATCTACCATGCCAATTATTGAGAAGGAGCCTCTCCTTTCTAAATCAATTGAATAAGTTGCATCTAAGGTATATGAAGATGAAATATTATTGCATGAACATGAAAAGAACATCATCATTGACACACTTAGTGTCAAGGAAGGGATTGATCTAATCTCACAAGATGTATAAGAAGATGAAGTTAACAAGTTGTTGAGATAGATCATCTAAAAGTTGAATATATTTTTCATGATCTCATTGATCACACAATAGCTATCATTCATCATGAAGAAAAATATCTTGCATAAGTGATAGAATACAAATACCAATTAGAAAAATAAGATGAAGAACAAGTTGATTTTGAGAGCATGCCAGGTCATCATCTTGATCTTAAAGATGAAGTAATTTTGATTAATCAATCTGAGATACCAAAAGATGATTTTCATCCTCATAATCATAATGAATAAACTCCAATTATACTTTATCTTCATGAGAATAAATCATTAGACTTGGTTGACATATTTCATTCAGGTTATTCTTTACTTGAATATGGTTCATTGTAGGTTGAGAGAATTGGTTTCATCAAGTAAGAAGTTATTTTCTTAGGAGATGACATGTTTGAGCATTTCATTGATGGTTATCAAATTATCCCTTCATCTTCAGATGTTTATCTATCTTTTGAAGCTGAATATAAACTTAGGTGGCCTCAAAAAGTCACAAGATCAAATCCATCTCTCTTAGAGGCCAACCTTGCAGATATGATAAAGGAGACACATCAAACTACCCAACATGATCATAATAAACTACTCATGACTAGAGAATAATTAATATTTTCCTTGCAAAGTTTATGGATTTTGGAGGAGTATGATTGTGTCTTTGACTCATGTCACAACTCATGTACATGAAATTGGTAGCAGAAGAACCAGTTACTTATCCAAGGGACTATGAAGATGCAAATGCTCTTAGCTACATAAAAGAGCTAACAAGAGATTCAAAACATTATTAAAGGTTCTATGTTGGACAAAATATATTTGCATTTGACCCTAGAGGAAATTTCTTCACTTTAAATTAGTTTTTCTAGGTTTACTTTGTTTCAATAAGTGATTAGCACAAGTAATAGTCTTCTTCCCTTCTATTGTGCTTTTCCTATTTTACTATTTCCTTAATTTAGTTTCCAATGCTTCACAGTTTAATTATTTTTTCCTTTTAGTCTTGTTGTTGTCATAGTCAAAATAGGTGTTACAGAGTCCAAAAAATCCTATTTTCTAGTCAAGAGAGTCATCAAGCTATCAAATAATGTCTCATACCGTCATTGATATAATCAAGATTCAGTCAGTTATTTTGAACAACATGCTATTTAACCCCTATGAGTCACTATAAATATTGTTAATTTGGCCTGTCAAGGACAAATACCAATTTTTACAATCCAAAACTTTTCCTAGTACTATTGAGCCTATTTAAGATGGTTTAAACTATGTATTTTGGCCTAAAAGGGAAGATCTTTGGTCTTTAAATGTTAAAATTGGTATTAAAAAGGTAATAAAATGAGTCAAATACTTGTGAACATATTCATAAATATGAATTAACCTTAGTCATAAATTTTTATAACTTGAAAAGGTTATTTAATGCAAATTTAAGCCAAAAGGGCCTATTTTCAACTCCCACCTACCAAATTTGGACTCAAAAGCATGTAAAATGATAATTTTTTTGTGTTAACACATTGTTGGCTCATGGATATCCTTTTCATGCACTTATATTGGTATTGGAGGTCTTAAGTTATCTTTAAAAAGTAAAAAGAGGCTATTTTCATTCATATTTGGAGAAGTATGGATCCATACTAGCAATCATATATTTGAAACCTGAAATAAGATCAGTAGGATATGAAATATGTTAATGAAAATTTTCATGGTAATTTTTCTCCATATAGGCTAAAAACCAGTCTACTATAGTCACCTTCATCCTTTGTACATAGTGATAGGCCTTCAAGTTTGATGATGGTATGACCATGAAAGAGAAGATACATGTTTGAATTTTTGGTTAAAGAAAGTAGACTCAGAGGGATTATTTTTGGAGTAAGTGGTTATATAATTGGCCTCTTATAACTTATGGATCATCCATTTTAATTCAATATTAATTCTATAATTTTTCATCCATGATGGTAATTAGTTTTCTTTAATTTCTCCTCACTAGGGCAAAATTTTAAGAAAATTCAAGTTTTCAAAGATTCTTTGGAACCCAATACAACTTTACATTGCCTCCTTCATTAATTTTCCATAAATTTTAAGGTAAAAAAAATCTCACAAATATAATGAATGTAATATATAGTTAAGCATGCTTCTAAAGAGTAATTATACGATCTAGGAGAGAGAAGGTTTTCAAGATTTCTAGGTTTCCTCCATGGCATGGATTTCATCCATGTTCACATGTTTTCCATTCAAGTTTCTAAATTTCATAAGGTCTCATATCCATTAATACCATTCATATGCTCTTAAATCATCTCAAAAATCCTATTTAGTAAACATTAAGTAAAATTAACATTTTTTAAGGTTTTTGAGAAAACCTATGTTTCATTTTCAGCCTATTATCCTTATCCAAATGCATCCAAATTGATATGGTGTAAGGATGATATGTTCATGTTTTATTATAACTCTTCATGTTGGTCTTAACATCCTCCTTCATACTCCTTTCCACCTCTATTTTGTTTATCCCCATATCATTTTCATAACATTGTCTTTTCACTATGTTTCATGCACCTTTCACTCTCCATTCATGTGTTTCCATCATATTTTATCACCTCACCACCCTTCCACCCATCTCAATTCCATGTTTTCCTTTCCATTGATCAAAGACAATCACAAGCATGAAATAGAGGTATGCAGACCTATAAATTAACATATATAACCAATAAATGATAACCTATAGCCATGATATTAGTGCATAAGATCAAGACAAAGTCTAAGTCAAAGAAAGGATATGAAAAGAGAAGAGAAACTCAAAGGAGAACTATCGAAGGAGTGAAAACATTTAAATAGATTTAGAAGAATTTTTGAGTTCCTCCAAATCCTACCACAGTCCTTGTCCATAGGAATTGTACAATACAACTACCTACACTTGACAAAGGACAATCCTTATGATGTTGAAATGACATTGAGACATGAATATTAATTGATAATGATGGAGATTTCAAGGGTTCTTAATCCCTCTTTTGGTTTCAATTATAACTCAATATATGAAGGAGGTAGCCATCAAAGGCTCAATGTGTATTTTAAGACACCTAAAAGTCTAAGTAAGGTAAAAATCACCTACAATAGGCATATCTTTTAGTAGTTTATAGGTATGCAGTACTTGGTGTCTAGTTAGGTTTATCAAGTACATGACTAACAACATGAAGTTGTTATGATAATGATCAAGAGGAGATCTAAAACATACAGGCAAAACCTTTAAGTAGGGAGTTCTTAAACCCATTAAGATACCTATCAAGGTGTTCAAGAACCTAAATCACTGCCAAGTGAATAAGTACTATGAAGATTGTTAGCCTCAAGTAGGATCTTAAAATACATATAAGTCTAATTCAAGGACCATCATGAATGAGCTAAAAGAAGACTAAAACTATAGTTAAGAAGGATAGAAACTAACTATGAAAGAGTTTTTTAAGGTTCAAACACCTTAAGGTAGGTCATTGTGACTATAAGGATCTTTTGACATGTGAATGAATCTTGATCTTTTATCATGTATTTATTCAAAACCCTCCAAGAAGCTTCACACATTGTCTTAGTTTGGATAAGGACAATAAAAAAGTAACACAGTCAAGTGCATGGATATGAGAGATTTGTCTTCATAATGAAGGAATGGTGGTCTGATATGAGTGTGATAGTATACTTAAGGAAATTTAAAGACAAATCAAACTCAAATTTATCCATTCACCATGGATATCCACCTATAGGCCTATTTTCAAGGCAACTATAGTATTGAGGGTTTTAAAGAAGTATTAAGACTTGTCATGGAGAAAAGATGCTAATTAAATCATTATATGCATTATTAGTATGAGATAAGACATGTTCATGAATGACCCTAAGGATTTTTCTGAAGTGATACATAGTCAGGGTTTTGATTGAGTTTAAAACATGGGAAAACCTATAGCCAAGAGGAATGTTATTAAGATAGTAAGCCATGCTTAAGAAAATTTTAATGAATTTTGACCTTCTTATGGTTTTTTGAGATTATGAAGTAGATTATGGAAATTAAAATATCCTTTGAATCTCTTGTATACTTATCATCAAGATCTCAAAGCCTTCAATCCAAGTTATAGTCTATACAAAAGCCTAAATAGGGTGTAGTTAGGCATAGGAATGAGAAATTTTGTATCAAATAGTCATGGTAATCTTGACTAGGAGAGAAGACATGGTGTTCTAAGGAAATGCATCCATATGAGTCATGAAAAATGATAAATGGTTTCAAGAGGAAGAAGAAAATGCTCAAGGGACTTGATACATAGTCATTTCCTCTCAAAACGATCACCTGTAGCCCTCTTAGAAGGTAGGCCCTACCTCCAAGTTACATGACCAACAAGCACAGTGTCCATGATGAAATGCTAAATGAGAAATGGTAGTTTCATGAAACATGATGATGAAATAAGACCAAAGGGTTAAAAAAATGAGTGTCAAACATGGTGATAGTCATATCATAAAAAAAATATGACCTATAATCCCCAAGTATAGTCATGAAATTAAAGAAAGGTATGTCTTAAAGGGCTAATAGTTTATGAAATAGGTTTCATTTTAAAGATCATAGTATTAAATAACTATTATGATGTGAGATTACACTCTTGTGGGGGAGTTATTTAGGCTCCCCCACTCCTAGTCACAATATGGGAACAACCCCAGGGTGTGTGTATCCTATGCTGGGGTTGAACCTCTGAAGAAGTTTAGCTTCCTCTTGATGGATCACCTAAACTAATGTTGTCATAGGGAAAAGGGTTAAAAAGGATAAAATGTCTTCTAGTAATCCTAAAATGTGATGCACCAAATAAAAATTGGAAAACTCCCATAATCTTGAACCCACACTAGATCAATACAAGATAATGCTAGCTCACACAACCTCATAGACTCGCTACTTACATAAGTGTTTCATGGACTAAGTTCAGGAAGAACACTAATCCATACATGCAATAGCTTAAAAACACCCTAAAGGAGGTAAAGGATTAAAATGGATGAGGAATATTCTCCTTCACTATGCCATCATGCACAACTCACTCAACATATATCCAAGGTAAGATATAGGTAAATAAATTATTTTATTGCATCAAAAGGCAATTCTTACAAATTACTTGATAGGTTTTAGCCTAATCAAGATGAGCATATTCTGCAATATAGTAGAGAGTCCCCTACTCTTCAAAATCATAGATTCCTTATGGGAATCCAAAAATTGAGAGAGAGAGAGAGAGAGAGAGAGAGAGAGAGAGAGAGAGAGAGAGAGAGAGAGAGAGAGAGAGAGAGAGAGAGAGAGAGATCTTAAAAATGGGAAAGAATGGGTAATATAGAGAAAAGGAGAAGATAGAAGGAACATGTTAACTAAGAACAATTAATGAGATGTTACCTTTTAATGAATTCTGTACCACACTTAAAGCAATCTGGATTATCACTTAATCAACAAGTTAACCTACATCTACTCCAATTAGTCTTTAATTTCTTCTCATTGGTTGAGAAACACATTAGAGGACAAGAGTCTATTTTTTAGATGATGAGTCATGATCCTTTCAAGGAAGAAAGATCCTTAAGATATGAACAATATTGAATGCTCAAATTGATTCTCTAACCACCAAATATATTTAATTTGATCTTCTATGATATCTCCCACTTAATTTCATTATAAGTACAAAGTCTTCATACCTATGGACCTAATAAATTCATTATCATGCATGCTTTTAGCAATTGCAGGTACTTGCTTATCAAAGCTATAACTTTGTCTACTCAAACCTGCTCCTACCTAGACCTGAATATATGTCTTTACTATAGATCGAAAACTAATCCAATTATTGGTTTTCCTATATTCAATATGTTAATGAATAGCTTACAAACTGCATAGATTCTTTCCTAAACCATATTAGGTATAAATAGACCTATTATGCTCCTAAAACTTGTAGAATCCATGGACTTATTATACGTGACATTGAGAACATAATAAAATTGAGTCTACATGTTTTGGATCCTCTAAAAAATGTCTTAACTAAGGTTCAATGGTTTTCTTTGAAATATTTTCCCTAGTTCATCCCTAAATCACAATTGATCTCTATTAAAGTCCCTTAGCTTTCAACTTTTAATTTTAGCCAATGATTTTAATTTTGGTCCCAAAACCATGTCATCTATCATCTCCTCATTCATCCTATGGGTCCTACTTCCAATCCTTAATGGTTCCCACATTTTCACATGTGGCAACCTTGCAATCATCTTGTGTTTGATTGACCCTTAATGTGCACTATCAATCTTCCTTTATATGGCTCAAATGCATAACTTTGATTTACCTACCAATTACTATTGATCTTTGATTCACTATAAATTTTTCTTTGAGATTCACTAACCTTTTAACCCATCACTCACCATTTATCTTTGGTTACATGATTAAATGTGTACCATATATCTATTTGGGCCCACTAGCCTTGTTAGTCGATGTGCACTATTAGGTCTTTGATCTAATCGAACACTAACAATTGATCTTTTTATAAGAACTTTTTGACCTATTAACTTCTCATATTTTATTGATATATGATCTAATCAATAAAAAATTTGACACTTTTCATCTATACATTCATCCTTAGAACATTTGAATTCAAATGGTTATTTCATAAAACTTTAACTTGACGTCCTTATTCATGTCCCACTCCATAAGTTAAAATTTAAAGACCTATATATTGAGATAGCAAGCTTGTCAAGATATAAAATTTTTAGAGAATGTTCAAGGAATAAAAAAAATCATGACAATGCATTTATCTATCTTTGGTCAACCTCATAAGTGTATTATGAAGTGTGTAACCAGACTAACCTATCAATTTTTGCATGTCATTTGATGATGTTCTGGTCCATATTATTCACTTTCTCAAGTCATTTGATCATTTTATCAATCAAGAACTCTACTCATCTAATCTATCCAGGTAGAATATTTATATATGGGCTAAATTTTTCCAACATCTTTCGTGACTCATAGGGAAACATGCTTGCTATGCTTGAGAACCTAGACTAGTTTCCTCATCTGATCCACTAGGCATGGAGTCTCTTCTCTTATTCAACATATTGATCTAAGGCTAAAACTAGTGATTAACCTTTGGATAAATCTTAAAATAGAAATAAAAACAAAATCCAATAAATGAAAGTGCATGTAGGCACTTGGAGGAAAGAAAAAATAGCTACCCTACTAAATAAATGTGTACATAGGAAATTAGAGAAAAAATGAAAACTACTCTAATGTATATAGTATTGTATAGAAATTTACAATAACCTCTTTCCTTGGTCAAAAGGGAAACTTTTAGCATCATTCACTTGTAACAAACCAAGATGAAAAATACCTTACTTTGGAGGTCCCAGAATTGGTGAATCAAGTAGCTTGATAGCCATTCCTTTTGATATGCTCTCTAACATATGAAATGAAACAAACATGTCTCCAATGTATCCCAAATGGTCCAAGTCTTCCAATATTCATTCATTTTGGACTGTAGGATCAATTTCTTGATGTTAATCATCACTCTTGAGAAAGCCTGGCATGAAGATTTCATTCAAGCTCTTGGGAGTAAATATACTTGGTTCAATTGGTTGTTCAAAAAAACAATGTTCTTCCACCTTATATTTATGCAAATTAGGACTGATCATGCTTAGAGAAGCATACTCATAATGTTTTTAAGGACATGTCTCTTAGCCTCTTCAAACTCTTTGGTTATGGAATTGAACTAAGGATAAAACTAGCTACCAACCTTTGGATAAATTTTAAAACAATAATAAAAACAAAAACAAACAAAGGAATGTACATGTAGGCACTTAGAGGAAAGAAAAAATAGCTAACCTACTAAATAAATGTGTACATAGTAACTTAGATAAAAACATGAAAACTATTATAATGTATATAATATTTTATAAAAATTTATAAGAACCTCTCTCCTAGGTCAAAAGGGAACTCTTAGCATCATTCACTTGTAACAAACCCAGATGAACAATACCTTACTTTGGAGGTACCAAAATTGGTTAATCAAGTAGCTTGATAGCCATTCCTTTTAATATTCTCTCTAACATATAAAATGAAACAAACATGTCTCTAATGTATCCCAAATGGTCCAAGTCTTCCAAGCTTCATTCATGTTGGACTGTAAGATCAATTTCTTGATGTTGCTCATCACTCTTGAGAAAGCCTAGCATGAAGACTTCATTCAAGCTCTTGGGAGTAACTATACTTGGTTTAATTGGTGGTTCAAAAAAGCCATGTTCTTCCACCTTGTATTTATGAAAATTAGGATTGATCATGCTTAGAGAAGCATACTCATAATTTTTTGAAGGACATGCATTTTAACCTCTTCAAACTCTTTGGTTATGGAATTGAACTACTACCATAAATCTTCAGAATCTTCACTGATATGCTTCTCAAAATGTATCACTTGAGCACTTGAGATGTCTCCTTCATCAACCTCACTCAATATTTCATCTTGTTTTTCAAATGCAAATGAGAATTGATTTAACCATCCAAGGTCTAAAACATCACATTTGTCTTGCTCAAGATATGATTTTCATTCATTAAGATTCAACATATCAGGGCTATCCTCAACTAACACCTCATTTTGAAGTGGACCAATATTAGGCATTTTGTTATTATCTTATTCTTCATATATGTAGATTGGACCTTCAATAGTCCATTCAAGATCTTCTCTATTTTCAACTTAAGGATTATCCTCATCAGGCAAGTTTACAATACTAAGTTTCTCTATTTCACTCAACAAATCCAAGCATAAATGTTGCCATTGATCTTATAAATTGTTTGAGTTGACCTTAACCTCCATAATATGTTCATGAAGGCTATCCTCTTATGGATCATCAAATTCCTACAAATTGACATCAAAAACATGCTCTTCCCTATGAAGTGGGCTACCTTTTATGATCTCCTCATCATATACACTTAAACTATCATCTTCAGACTCACTTATGACTACAATATTCTCCTCTATCTTTTATAAAATAGGTTCTTTCTCTAAGAGGGAGATGGTGGGAGGGTGAATAAGTTCACCTTGCTTTTAGATTAGGAGGGTATATTTACATCTAATGACTTTGAATGGTCTCTTTTGTGGATAACGAGGAAAGGAGAGAGATTCTTAGAACTCTTGTATACCAAGCTCATTAATTTGAGCTATGGTTTCTTAATAGTGCACCTTTTGAAAGAATGAAATTCAAATAAGTAACACACTTTACATGAAATACTAGATTTTATCCTTCACAACAATAATATATGTTTGCAAATATCTATTTTACATAGTATTTTTCAAGTTTATTTGGGTTTATAACTTATTATACCCATCAACACAGTTTATCATATTTCATGATCAATAGTAAAAAGTCCTTTATCATAAAAGGAAGTTGACAAATCTGTTAAATTAATTTATCATATCTATCACATTCAAAATCAAGTGTAAATAATATTATAACAATTTAATTTGAAATAAAATTAGTGCCATGATAAGCATCAAATACCACACACCTTCAAAGTTGGTGAACAAGTTTGGTTATACATGTAGAAGGAAATGATAGTAGGACCTTACCATAATATTTTTCCACTTTGGTATGGGCCCTATACCATCACCTAGAAATTAGTATAAAACCATAAGCTCAATATTTTGTCTTACATTGGGTTGCATATAGTCTTGAATGTAAAACTATTACACCATGAATTTACATCTCTATTGGATAACTAAGATACTACATAGACTATTCAATAGATAGATATCAATAAAAAATTTAGCATAATATTATAATTGGATCAATTCATTGACACTTAAGTCAAAAAACACATCAGCAAGAGATCCATCTCTTTTAGATTAGCAAATCATGTCAAGTGCCTTTCTAAATAAAATGGTTTACAAAAGTATAGGTTACAATTTTTTACAACATCTCTTACTTAAAATGAATGCAATGGGGTCCATTTATCTTTAATGAGGGGTGCATGATCCAAGAGTATATGTGTCACTATATCTTACTATAAATTACCATAGTTGCATAGTTAGCCTTATGTTAATGTCATAAGCATTAACATTAGGTTCCACTCCTGCATGATGATCTAGAATTTCTAACTTCACTATTGTGTTTTTTCAAAATTTTTGCAATGTTAGTACTATAGACTTAAATTCACAAATAATGACATTTAGAAATGTCGTAACATTTATAAGTTATTAATTAGTTATAATATCTTGTAATTCTTTAAATGACACTTCATATCCCTTTATTTTTTATTAGTGTACACTTCCATTCTTTGTACTTAGTTACATATACAAGAATTAAGTTAGGGAGTTAAAATACATTGGATATTTTATCTCTTATATATTGTATAAAACTGAACATAATAAAATGTTATTATAGTTAAACATTAGTTGTCATCATATTTTTTGATTTCCTTGTTCTTTAATGCATTTTACATTCATATTTCTATCATTCACAATTCACTAACATGAATAACTCTCCTAAATCCATTTAATTAAGTTTCCCATAGGGTTTCCTTCTAGGTCCTAGATCAAGGAAATAGGGTACCATTCCCAAATACAACTAGTGTAAAAACATTATATCAAATTCAAGTAAAAATATGGAGCCTTTCCAAAAATATATGTTTGATATGAATCATGGAAAGTAATAAATAAATAAATAAAATATAAATGATACAAATCATGGGAAAAATATATAATTGTGCATGATATAAGTCATGGTACCGAAAAATCATAACATACAGTAAACAAAACAAAAAAAGAAGGCACACTAAACATAAATTAATGATGTCACTTATATTGTAGATAGTTAATAAATAGGTAAACAAATCATGCATTAATTAAAACATGATAGTACATCCAACATATAACAATCAATATCATTAAAAAAATTATACAAAGATAAATAATAAAATAAGTCAATCATAGAGAAAGTAGATCCATGCTCAAAGTATACACAAGAAAATGTGGAAAATACATAGAGTAAATAAAGGAAATAATGAAGCAAAAAAAATAAATAAGGAAAGACATAAAACATATGCATGTGACAATTATATAATACAAAGACAATAAAATATAAACACACTGAACATAGAGAGGGTAATGTCACACAATGTATACAAAAAATTGAAAAGAATACACACATTAGGAAAATGAGCATATATGAAAACACTAAACATAGATGGGTAGATGAAATAGGAAATATATACTAAAAAATATAATATTAAATTAAATAATAATATGAAAAATGAAATATTACAAGACATAACCAAATGCAATGCAAGGATATTCCTCTCACACTTCCTAGAGAACAAGAATTGAAAGGTGTTCCAAGATTACTTTGAATACATAATCATGGGTATGTGTTTATTTCATATAAATCCTACATCTATCTTGAATATATCATCAATGGCATATGTATAATAAAATGTGTAATATTTCCTATATAAATAGGTGGATAATCATGAATCATAAAGTGTCACTCTAATGTAGTCATAATATGCCAATTGTATGTAGTTAAAACTCAAGAAGATAAAGGAAAATTAATTTTAGAAGTATGGAAAAATAATGAAATTAGAGAATCACATTAGTGAGAACAAGATCCAACACAAATAAAAATAAAGTATGGGTATCCATACTAACCTATAGCTTCATTAAAAAATATTTACACTTAGGGGTATGTTTACTCAATTAATGTTTTATCATCATGTGAACATCAATGAATTATTTGGGATGGGATACAATAATCATAAGAAAGGGCAAAAATAAAATAAAAATGGAAACATGAAGATAAATTTTTAAAATGATAGAATAATGAATATGTGATTAAATAAGAAACCATTGGAGAAAACAAAATTAGATTATAAAAGAAACGTGAGGACCTAAAACAAAGAAATAAGTGAAATTAATATGGAGAAAAGGAATAAATAAATAAAAATCACCTAGTGTAACTAGAGGAGAAGGTAACTTCAAAATTTAAGTAGGATAAAAGGAATAACCTAATTGTTATATGTGGATGGTGCACAATTGTTCAAAACATAACACCAATCACATCACATGGAAGGGGGAAATTTGGATATAATATAAATATAAAAAATAGTAAATAAAAATATTAATTGTAAAATCAAAAGAGTAATTGATAATTTAAAGTGGAAATAGAGATATAGAGAGATGCATACTTTATTTATGACTTGCTTGAGTTATAAAAGTGGTTAATAATAATAAAAAATAGTTTCTACAATACTATAGAAAATTTTTCAAAACTAAGATAGTGATATGAGATAGTGGTCATCTTTGTATGGTATAATAGAGGTAGTGACTAGAAATAAATTTCAAAAGAAGTTATCTCTTCTAAAAATTGTCAGATATGTTTGAAAATGGCTATGTAGAGCCTTGGTGTTTGAAATTTCCTAAAACCCTTTATTACTAGATAATTTCAATAAAACTCTCTTTGATAAACGTTATGATGTATACTGTTTTAACCTTTTAAGGTTTTACTAAGTAAATCCTAAGCTATTTGATCAAGCACACAAATGTCTAGGTGTGAAAGAAAAGTAGTATGTAGAGTATTTGAGCTTTACTATTGGTTTATTTTATGTAAATAAGTGCCAAAATAGTAAGTTATAGATGAAAAATGCCTTGTGAGGATATCTATAAAGGAGGATATTTGTTATGAATATAATACCTTGTTTGTTGGTTGACAAGTCATGAAAAGATATCAAAAACATAAGAGGAGGGTCACAAAGGGGTCAAGACTCAAAAATAAATGAAAGGGCCCATCAAAAATTGAAGATACAAGTGGAAACTAACACCATATGGTGATACAATCTTGAAAGTGGCACTAATGTCTTAAGGTTCAAAACAGAGAAAAAATCATGGATGGCAGGTTAGGGGCCCTTGGGACTGGGAAAAGGTGATCTGTGACTACTAGGGTACCAAAAATAGGTAAAATAAGACACAATAAAGATAAAAAATACTCAAGATAACCATTCAAACAAAGACTATAACCATCACTAAGACCCTTTTGTGAAATAGCAACAAAATATAGTACTTGTGGTTACTTGGCCAAATTAGGGTGTTTACATTTTCCCACCTTTTATTCTAGTAATGCATTGAAATGGAAGTAATAGAGTAAAATAAAATAAAAATGCATACATATACTTACATGTGTGAATGTAATCTAGATTTGGCCCACTTTTTAGCTATAGAAGTGGATAAGAACTTGAGTGTAACATATGAAGGGAAGCATATGGTGTGAATTCCACCTGTACTAAAATTGTGTATATAAATTAAATGCATGGAGAAAAAATACTCACCCCCAATTTGAATAAGAGTAATGTAAAATAAATACATGGAGAAATAAGGCTCACTTTCCCCCACTCTGAATCTAAGTAATGTAAGTTAAAGGTGTGGAAAAATAAGGCTTATTTTCCCCCATTCTGAATCTGAGTGTGTAAATTGGGTTTGGTGTAATGATATTTATCTACCACTATAGATGGTTTTATGACCCAAACTAGTGAAAAGCTAGAGATGATACTAGTGTAAATTGATAGATATAAAATAGGGACTAATAACATGCACTTTTCATTGTGCCCCCTAATCCTTATATTTGAGTGATATAACTATGTATCTAAATATTTGAATGAACTAGTATACCTATGTCAAAGCTATATATCTATATATAGTGTACATATGAATACCTATGTAAATCTGCATAAAACTTATGTACACCTATGCACTTTTAAATCTAAAAATTTATGACTTTGAATGCCTATGTAAACTTGTGTAGACTTGTGCATCTATATATCTAAAAATATGTGAATAGATACCTGTGTAAACCTGTGTAGACCTATGTGTATGTATATCTAAATAGGTTGTCCATATAAATGCCTATGTAAACTTATGTAGACTTGTGTGTCTAAAAATATAAATGTAACTATGTATGTCTAAATAAATATTTGCATATGTATCCCCCTTTTAATGAGAGTCGATACTGTGATGAGGACATGTGATCAAAAGTGGTAAGGATCAATTTTACTAGTGTTAATTGGTAGTTGTGATGTTGTATTAGGTTTCAATAATGTATTGATTGTGTTAGAGTTGATAATTTAGTGTGCAGTTAGATAGGTATTTGGTAAGGATCATTTTTTCTAGTTTTACTTGGAAATCATGATGTTGTATTAGGTTTGAATAATGTATTGATTGTTTCAGAGTTGATAAGTTAGTGTGTAGTTAGATAGGTACTTGGTCTATTGTATTATTAATATAATGTGATTTTTTTTGTTTTGGAGGTTTAGCAATTATGAGGGTATAGGTTTAACCAATATGGGATATAATGTATTGTTATCAAGTCTCATGTGAAAAAAATAGTTCATGAATCAGATCTACAATTCTTGAGATATGGAAAAAACAAGAGAGTTATATTACTTAGCAAAATTGGCATGAAGGGTAACCTTAATAAGGTAGTATTGGGTAAGATATGACTTAAATAAGTTATTTTTAATCATTTTAAATTTATTTTCATCATTTGAATGGAAATAATTTTGTATCTGAGAGAGATAAGCATGCCAAGGAGATAAGATGCTAGTTAATCATGCTATGAGGAGGTCAAGGCACAGATTCAAACTAAGGAGGAAGTTTTCCTGATAAAGGACTTAGAATCTTCCTATTTTTATCATTTTTGTTATCTTTTTTGGTGTTTTTGCTAGAAAAAGACTATTTTAGAGTTGTTTTAGAGAATCTAGCACTAGTGTTCCATTCTGATGCAGAGATAGAGGTGCTCAAGAGATAAGACATACAATATGTTGATTTCTTGGATCTTATACCCTAAAATAAGCATATGATCACTACATTATGTGAGAGATGGAATGCAAACACATGTACATTCTGGATACCTATGGGTGAGATGACTATGACATTAGAAGATGTATATCAGATCTTTTAGTTGAGGATCTCTAGGAAACATGTTATATTATAGGAGGATACTAGTCCTCAAGTTATACAACAGGCATCTACGTACTTCTCTACAATGGCAACATGGACTCATCACTAAGGGAGTCAGAGTGACATATTGTTGATCATGATTTTTATGGTTGATGTTTTATTATTATAGAAATTTGTAGTTGTGTTATTGTCATCATTTATTTCTATGGATGGAAGTGGTGTCTCTATCTCTTATAAGATACAAAAGGTAGTGTTAGACATTGAACATCATGGCACTATGTACTATTGGGGTCATACCATGATAGATTATTTATATAAAGACCTATACCACTTTACATAAGAGATGAGTGGTGGGGGTATAGATGCATTGACACTATTACATTATAAGGCATACAAGCACATAGTTGTTAGTAGGCTAGTGGCACATCCATGGGATGGATGCACTCATCCACAAGTATTTGTAGAGAGATGGACTAGGATAGGGCATGCACTGAGGAGGATTTATATATATTTTTAGTAGTTACTAGATATTTTGAGAGTAAAGGATATAATTTAAAGATCATATAGGGCCTATCAAGGGTAGCTTGAGCAGAGCACATAGTTGAGATGAATTCAGGTTACTATTGGATACATGCTCGTAGGGATAATGTATATGATCAGTTTTAGCATGAGAGGGTTAATTGATAATTTAGTGTTGTATATGATTTTCCTTTAGCACATTTGGTATGGATGAGGAGTTATATATCTCTTGTGAGGCCAGGTAGTAGGTTAAGGCCATCAATTATTGAGCTAGCTCCTATACCAGTGATATAGTTGGATCCTAAAATTTATATACTAGATGTGTATGATATTGGAGTGCTTAAGGCTTATGCATATTGGTAGAGTGAGAATACATGGGCATATCTATTCCCAATAGGTTGGATGATTATAGATGAGATACTAGATATAGAGCCCTTATGGGTTATTGATGGTAAGTTTAATAGTTTGTTTGTATGTTCCATATATGGTTGATTATGTGTTTTGATATAATAGGCCTCTTATGAATTGTATGGATATGTGTAGGTACAAGAGATGATGATTATTGGGAGGTCACCATTGAGTCATTACTATGTGAGTTGACATGACATATCCTAGATGATGTGATAGATGATGGATTGGTGGAGAGGGTCACCAATGTTGCTAGGGTGTATACCCATTTTTTAATCAGGTGATGATAGAGACTACAACATTTAGGTGAGTAACAATAGATAGAGATGAGTTCTATGTAGAGCTATAGAGGCATACCATGCCCTCTATTGATGCTCTAGGTAGGGTTATTAGTATTATATTGGATGAATACATATGACTTCATCAAGAGTATGCTAAGTTTAGGGCTAATATTGGAATGTATTGGGAGAGATAGTAGGCATAACTATAGATCAAGGTCATGTAGAGATAGTGGGGCCTCTAGTTCTAGTTTTGATATGTCTGATAGTGAGAGTGAGGGAGCTAGTCCTAGTAGCCATGTTCACATTATTGAATGATTAATAATATTTGTATTTAGATCATGTTCTAAGTTTATATATATATATATATATATATGTGTGTGTGTGTATATATATATACATCTATATATATATATATATATATATACACACACACATCTATATATATATATATATATATATATATATGTATGTATGTATATATATATATATATATATATATATATATATGGTTGTTTAATTTGGCATTGTGTATTGGCAACTAGATTGTGTTATAGTGTATATATTGTTATGAGTTTAAATTTATTTGATTGCTCAAAATGTTTATGTTTACAAGTTTGTTTTAGTTGGAGTAAATTTAATTAATTTATATATTTTTTATGAATGTTATAGACATATTTACAAGATATTACATTTTGTATTGTATTCGTATATGGTTTTTTGTTTATATTCAATAAGATGTCTATGTGTATAACATATGGTGGCTATATGAGAACAAGTGTGAGGATGGTAGAAAATAGACATAGTGAGGATGGTAGTGAGTGGGAAAAAAATTCAAATCTAGACTCTGAACGAGAAAAGGGAAATAGTGATGATGATGGGGAGAGTATAATTACATGGGTGAGCAGATTTGATTATCTTCTAAGGAACCAAGGATAGATAGATGGAATCTTTTGAGGAGGCCCCAATAGATTTGATAAAGAGAGTCCCATAAAGGTGTTAGGTAAGTTGTCTTAGAGTTCAAAATTAATTGGTTCAATAGATCAGAATGAAATTTTACCTCTTAAACTTCTCAAGACTACCAAAGATGGAAAAAACATCCATATTCAAGTCACACCCTCTCTCATAAACTAAGCCTCATCTAGAATGGAATAGACCTTGTTGGGAAATTTTATGGTATAAAAACCCACAATTGATACTTTCAAAGCATGGGCCAGATAACAATGGAACCCCAAAGGACATATGGACATTATAGCCATGGTAAATGGTTTTTTCATGATTATATTTAACAATCTAGAAGATTGTGTTAATATATTATCATGGGAACCCTAGTTTTTCAATAAATTGGGACTTTTTCTTAAAAAATGGCATCTAGGGTTTGATCATGAGATAGAAAATATTAATCTTATGTCAATTCAGGTGCATCTCCCTAGCCTCCCCATTGAATACTGGGAGGAAGATCTCTTTATCAACATTTCCAAGATGTTTGGATACTTGATAGTCTTTAATTTGGCCACTAAAGCTAGATCTAGACTGGTTCATGATATATTATATGTCAACATGTTTGTGTTTCAATATCTTCCTTCTTCAATATTATTTCACACTTCCTATGGTATCAAAAATCAAAAAATTGAATTTGAAAAATCTACTTTCTTGTATGATTAGTGTCATAAATTAGGGTAGTCTTCAAACATGGGTTCATTTTCATCTAAATCAATGCAGAACAAGCCTTCCTATAAAAGGAAAGGTGGTTTCATTCAAAAAACAAGATCAACCAAAGGTATTAGATAATTATAAGAAGGATTTGGTAGTCTTATATAAAACATTTTAGATAAGTTGACATTAAAAGTCTATGACATAATAGCATAGGAAAATGTTGGTCTTTTGAATGTTTCAGAACCATGCAAATCAAATCTATCATCCAATCACGATCATCATTGTACTTCAGGTAGGGAGGAAGACCTCACTATTAGTAAGATTGTTAATAATGATTTAGATGATCAAGAGTTGGTCTTTCCTCAGTCTCCTAATCAGTTTGACATCCTATCATAGCTAGAGGATATACAACTTCAGGTCAGTAATAAGATTAGCTAATAAAATTTGGATATGTTATATATGCTTAACTACCCAATTGAATTTTCTCCTAAAAATTCTCAAGAGGAAGTAATGGATTCACAATAGATTTCATTCATGCTTAAGAACAACACCAAATAAAAGTTTAATTCTTTAGTTACTACAAGGAGGGGAATCAAAGGTCCAACTTTTAAGATGCCCCCAAAGTTGGAAAATACTCTAAAAAGGAAATTTTAAAAAAAAATTACAAAGGAATGTATTGCATATGGACTTAAAAAACCCTATCATTCAAGGGAGGTAACTCTTCTATTAATTAATCATGTTGCTTTATTCATGGAACATCAAAGGAATGCATAGTTCTTCAAAGCAAAATTTTTTTAGGGATTTTATAAGGACTCATAAACCTATTATTATAGCTATTCAAGAATCCAAGTTAGAGGAATTTTTTTATGAACCATAAGAATACTTATTAGAATGAATTTGGAACTGTATGCTTTAGAACTTCAGGAGCATTTGGAGTTCATATCACTTTTTGGGACACTAAATTATTGATAGGAGAATTTATTCTCAAATCTCAGCATCATGTAGCATTACTCTTCACATATGTGATAGAAAATAAACAATGCATCTTCTCCAATATCTATGTACCCAATTCTACATCATCTCATAAAAGACTTTTAGAAGATATTAGAAATTTTAGGAATAATTGCAAATATCTCCCTTGGATCATGGATAGAGATTTAAACTCTCCCTTACACCTAGGGGATGAAAAAGAGGGAACCTAACATTTTTAGATAACATGAAGGATTTTTCATCCCTTGTTTTAGATATAGGTCTAATAGATATGGAGTTAAGAGGACCTAAATTCACATGGAGTAATAGGAGATTAGGAGATAATCTTCTACAATGCAGGTTGGATAGAATTTTTGTTTTTGTGGATTGGTTAATGATCAAATATTTGAACTTAAAGGTCCTCCCTTGGATTGGTTTAGATCATAACCCCCTTGAGTTGAGTATTATAAATCAAGCTAAAAATCAAAAAATATATCCATGTAGGATGAAACACATGTGGTTTTCACACCCAAACATTCATGATCAGATTTTAGAATGGTGGTCATCTATTGTCAATGGGTCATCTATGTTCAAGCTAGTTGAAAAAATGAAAAAAGTGAAAATCAAAATAAAAGAGTGGAATAAACAAGTGTTTGGCAATGTTCTACAAAAGAAAGCTTTAAAATATGAAATCTCAAAGAT
Organism: Torreya grandis; assembly: GCA_037957365.1. Classification (NCBI taxonomy): domain Eukaryota; kingdom Viridiplantae; phylum Streptophyta; class Pinopsida; order Cupressales; family Taxaceae; genus Torreya; species Torreya grandis. The sequence continues at coordinate 2,360,792 of JARHVA010001262.1, read as the reverse complement.
TGAAGAAGAGAATGAAAATAATGGGTATGATATTAAAAAGTAGAACAAGGAAGGATATCTCTTATGTGAATACCATACCATTGTAGCAAGGGAAAAAATTCATTAGAGAAAAAAATCTAGAAATATTTGGCTCAAGGAAGGGGATAAAAACACTCAATTTTTTCATATGTCTACTTTAAAAGCATAGAAATCATAATTCCATCAAGGAAATCACCAACAGTGAAGGACATCTCACATCTAATGATGATTGCATTAACCAAGAAAGTGTCAAATTATTTAAATACTCATTAAAAAATAATTTTATGAAAAATATAATATTTGAGAAATAATCATTACATGTGATCCTTGAATTAGTGAATTAGGAGGACAATGTAGGTCTTAAAGATGCCACATCTAATGAAGATCTCAAATTTGTTCTTTCTAAAATGAATCCTGACAAATACCCTAGCCTAGATGGTTTCCCAATTATTTTTTTCCAAAAACTCTAGGATATCATAGGGGATAATGTGGTTATAACTGTCAATGAAATCTTTACTTCAGCTCAAATGTTAAAATAATTTAATCATAACTTTTTAGTGTTAATCCATAAGAACGAAGGGGTAGCAAATTTTTCTAATTTTCATCCTATCAGCTTATGTAATTCTATTTCTAAAATCATCACAAAGTTATCTTTGAGGTTGCAGCCATTTATGGAAAATATTATTTAATCTCAAAAGGTAGATTTATTCTCAACAGACAAATTTAAGATGGTGTTATTGTTGTTCATGAATCTATTTACTCTATGGATAAGAGTAATAGTGCTACAATGATCCTAAAGTTGGATATGGCTAAGGCATATGATAGATTATATTGGAAATTTTTAGATAGAGTTCTAGCTCAATTTTACGTTTAAGATAAATTTTTAAAAATCATCAAATCTTACATTTCCACATGTATGTTTTTGGTGATTGTTAATGGCATTGCCCAAGATTTTTTCAAAAGTGCTAAAGGAGTGAGATAAGGGGACCCCCTATCCCCCTTTTTGTTCATCATTATGGTCAATTCTCTTAATATATTCATATCTAAAGTGGTTAATTTAGCATACCTAGAAGGTTTTAGACCAGCTCACCTTGTTGAGCCCATATCTCATCAACAATTTACAGATGACACCATTTTTTTGATTGAGGATTCTATTTAATAAGCTAGATTTCTCAAAAAATATTGGTTATGTATGAATATGATTCTAATCATAAATTTAATTTTGATAAAATCTCAATTTATTTTTTAATACTCCTATTCCTAGACAAACTAGAATTATTCTTTTGCTAGAATGCCAAATTAAATTTTTACCTTCATCCTACCTTAGCATTCCTCTTGTTAGTAATCATCTCTCATCATCTATGTGGAATCCATTAATTGATATATTTCAAAGGAAGATTGTAAGATGGAAAATCAAGATACTATCACAAGCAGGCAAACTATTACTTATCAAGAGTGTATTTTAAAGCCTCTCTATGTATCTCCTTTCTCTTTTTAGGCTTCCTGAGAGAATTGAAGATAAGTTGATAAAAATTCAACAAAATTTCCTTTGGTTTGGAACTAAAGATAGAAATAGTTTCCATCTTGTCACCTAGAAAAAATTATGTGATATAAAAAAATATGGCAGTCTTGGTTTGAAGAACTTCCCACTAATGAACAAACTGCTTAATTTAGAATTTATTTAGAGATTTGTTAAGAAAAATACCACCTGGGATAAAACTCTAAGTTTTAAATTTCTAGAGGGTCATGATCTAATGTGCATATTTTTAGAAGATCAATTTATTAGGGACTCACACTTCTAGAATTTTTTGATTTCGAATAAATATACTATTTCCACAGGTTTTAAATGGTAGATTGGGAATGATCGTAAGGTTGATTTTTAGAAAGACACCTAGGTCATAGATCATCCCCTTAGTCAAACTAATTTTTGCTAGTAATTATAAGAGGGAATTCATAATAAGTATGGTCATAAGGTCCACGAATATTGTCAGGTGGTTGAAGGTGTAAAAATATAACAAATTTTGATTTTAGATAACATTAATCAAGAAGACACTTTGAGGCTATTTAAATTGAATAATTTATTGAGAAATTTCCATTTTCCTCTTAGTAATAGAGAAGACCAGCTTGTTTAGAAGGAGTCTTTCAATGGTCATTAACAAGTAAAATTGGGTTACTCTCTTTTATAATACAATCTTGGTTTTAAATTTAAGTGGGAGATATTATGGGATAAATGGATGATTCCCAAAATTCATATTTTCATTTGGGTAGTAGTCGAAAATAAAATTTTAACCATGGAAATTCTAAGAAAAATAGGTTGTGTTTTGATCAATAGATGTATTCTTTTTGAAAAAGATAATGAATCTATCTTCCATCTACTTGTGGATTGTCCCTAATCTCAGGATATTTGGATCTATATTCTTCTTAAATTCAAAGTTGTTTGGGTACATGCGGTACACTATTAGAAGTATGGTAGTCATGGGAGTGTCACTTTTAGAATGTACTACTTAAGAAAATATGGAAGCTCTCTTTGCCTCATATCATTTCGGGTATTTGGGGAGGGCACAATAATAGGATTTTTAGAGAAAATAAATGTATCAACAAAGTGTTATCCAAAAGGATCTTTGAGGCCATCATGTAGAACTATAACATTGAGCTTAATAATAAAGGTAAAAGCCTACTCTAGTATGAACAAACTCTAGATCTTAACTATAAAATTGATACTTCTAGTCTTGATAAGATTGATCCCAAAGATGACATTAGAAAAAGAACTAAATGGAACACCCCTTTTGTTGGTTAAAGCTCAACTTTGATGGATCTTCCAAAGGGAACCCAAGACCACTTGGAGGCGGTGGTATTTTAAGAGACCATTAGGTAAATTTAATGGTAGCATATGTTGTAGATATGGGTGTTAATTCCTATCATTGGGCTAAAGCCCTTGATGCTATATGCAGACTTAAATTGGCTCAATAATTGGGGGTGAAGTTGATCATATTAGAGGGATATTTTCTTAATACATTGAACTATCTATCTAGGAAAAATTCTATTATCTAGAGTATTAAATAAGTATTAGAGGAAACAAACTCTATTTTAGACTCTAAGAAATAGGTTCTAATCCAACATGTATAACATGAAGGAAACATTATAGTAGATTGGCTTGAAATAGGGGTGTGGCCTCATTGGGCCAGTTCACTTAGATGGACTATGAAGATCTTCCTAGGGACATTGTCTAGATAAAGGGTGAAGTTTTGTTTAATGTGCATATTATTTGAGGAAATGGGGGAATTCCCCAAGTCTAGGTAGAGGAGACATTGGGACCTTAGAATAACATATAGTATAAGTCTTTTACATTTATTTTCATCTTTTTTTGGTCTCTTAGAGAAGCTTATAGATCTAACTTATTTCCTTCTAGTTTGGTTTTCAATAACCAAAGGCATCATAAAGACAACTCTAGGGTTTATCAATTCTTCAACCTATTAGATTTGGGAAAGACTTATTCTTACCTATTATGGAGTCTCTATGACTAATATGGGGCTACCAAACATGATTGAACCCAAATTGCTTAAATAAGTCAATAATAATGAAAGAATTTTGGAGGCTTTACAAGTTATGGGTTTCATAGGGTTCATAGAGAGAATTAAAGGGCATGATAGACATATTTTTACTATATTGGTTAATGCTTGGGAAGATAGAACAATCAACATTAATGGGGTCACTGTATAAATCATAGAGGAGATGATCACTGACATAAAAAGTTTGGTAATAGAGAAAACAAAAATCTTCAAATCTACCAGAGATTATAAAAGAGAGAAGGAGGTTTTACTAGAGGAATGGGAAACCTTGGAGACTTTGCACAATGGATTTGACCATGAATATCTACTTAGGCCATTTTGAAAAGTTATTTTTCATTTGATGCAATACATCACACTCAAAGTGAAATATAATGTTGTCAAATGGTCTCTCTTCATTTTTATAAACTATTTTAGGCATGTTGTTCCATTGAGCCTCCACTTATACATTCTTCACTCCTTAGAAGCTTCCATTTTTAAATGCAAAAAAGGAAATTACCATGTTCCTAGGCATGAAGGTGTTATATTTTTAATGCATAAATACTTTAAGGGCATGGATCAGCTAAATCCTAATATTTCTCAACTTTAAAAGAAAATTGTTGAGGATAAACCTATGGACATTAGGAATATTATGAAGGTTTTGATCACATACCCTAATAGTGTTCACAAGAATTCTGAGGATAAATCTTCTAGAGCCTATTTGTTAAAGAGATTAAAGGTTCAAAGTTTAAATCCACTAAGATTCAATATTATATCAAAAAGCATCTGAGGAGCATATCTAAGTTTCCCAATGTTCCTATGAATTCACTAGATAAGAAGGGTAAATTAGGTTAGATAATGAGTGACTCTATCTTAGTTGAATAATATAGGGTTAGGCCTAAAGATACTAATTAACAAGAGGATCAGGTTAGAATTAGTAAGACCTATAAGACTAATATCCCTAAATCTTTAAAAAGGAAGACTAAGGATGATTCTAAGGATAAAGGTAAAAATTCGTCTAATAAATAACATCAAAATTTAAATGATAATTTTAATACTTTATTTAGCACTTTGAAAGGTAAGAAAAATGCTGACAAGATTATTAAAGAACTAAACTTTCAAAATTCCATCATGTGATGGTTTATGAGGGATTTAACTGACCTCAAAGGGAAGGTTAAGTTTTTACAATAGGAGAATGATAGATTAAATCAAATCAATGTAACCAAGGAGGCAAACCAATAGATGTAGAGTCTTTTATTTAGGGTCGACGTGATAGAGAATGAGAATGAGAAGTTCAAAAAAATATCAACTTCCTAGTGAATTTTAACAAGGTTTCCATGAATAATAGGATTCAAAATATTGAGAGCCTTAGAGGTCACCTGGAGAGTTATTTTACATAAATGTTGTTGGCAAAGGAAAGGGTAAATAGGTTTAATGTCGAGGTTACCAAAAAGATCTAGATAAAGATAAGCTACTATTACAAATTGATTCTAATCTCAAAATGATGAAAAGTTACTAGAAGATGTCTCAAAAAATATTGATATGGATTAGGAGTCTAATTCTTATTATGTTAATTTTTTTATGTATCTATGTTGTATTTGGGTTGTGTTCTAGTTGTTTCTAGCCCTATTTTGTCATTATTTTTCCTTTAGTCTTTGGTAGACCTTTGTTTCCTTTATGTTTTTACTTATCCTATAGTATGGTAACCCTAGTTCAAAAAAATACCCCTTTTAACCTTAATAAAAAAACATGTGGTGGTGATATTCCCTATTTAAACTTGGATGGCATGGAGAACCAATGACCATACTACTCATGATGTGTTGTTATAGACATAGACTATGAAACTAGAGCTACCTATGGTACACTATTGGTGTATGAATGTGTAGACTTTGATACAAAAATCTTGATTAGTTGACACTCTAAAATTCCACTCTGATTTGTATGATCTCTTTTAAATATTTTAGTCAGTGTGTAAATTGAAACTAGGTTTTGATCTCTGTAATTATTTCCATATACCTTTATCATTTTTCAAACTAAAACTATGCCCTTGTGTTGATAATTATTCACAAATATTTTTATCAATGTGTATACTAGACGTGAATTTTTATCTCTATAATTATTTCTAAAGATTTAGATTGGTGATTGTATCAAAATTATGACTTTGGGTTTGTAGTTGTTCTTAAATATCTCAATTGGTGTGCACAATAGAGTTGTATTATGAATTATACA